>JAKRZT010015206.1:0-78304 GCA_029582215.1 Solanum sparsipilum | reverse complement strand
CTGTGTGTTTTTAAAGTTGTTTTAAGAAGTTTAAATGTGTGGATGTAAATAAGTTTTTTTATTATTCCGCACTATTTTCATTATTGAATGCAATGAATGACTATGTGGCTTGTATAAGACCCCTTCGGGGTCGAGTACGCCTTGTTACGACTTGGGGGTACTCCCGGGTCGTGACAATAAGCGTCCAATTCCGCATTTTCCATTAACTTCACTCCCATAATCATCAAAACCTTCTAAACCTCATCAATGAACTCTTGAGGATCTTCCTCAACCTTTGAACCATGAAACTCTTGAGGATTCATCCTAGTGAAGTCCCTCACTCTAGAAGTTGTCATACCCACATTTGGGTTCACGGGAACCCCAACCTACCTATTGGCTTGGGGCGTTACGACTTGAACCAACAAATGAAAAGCAGCCCTAAACTCCACATTAGTCACTTTCTCGGCCAAAGGATCGACTGAAACTTGAGGAACTTGGGGAGGATCCTCTTGTTCCGCATTATCCCTCACATTCCTTCTAGCATAAGCTCATCAACTAGCCATATCCTATAGAGCATCAGATAAAAATTAGGAGAGAGATCTTCTAGAGTTAAACTCTATTGCACGACTTTAGAGTAATGAAAGAAGTGGAGATTCCTAATCATCTTGTAGCCTCTTATTCATAAAAATGGCACGCTTCACATTCATGAACAATACTCTTCTCGACGTAGCTTATGAGACATTTTAGAACCATTCTAAACCTTGTTCTCTGATTACCATCTTTTTCATGACCCAGGGGTACCCCCTAGATATAACATAGCGTATAGGACTCCGAGGGACCCCATAAAAGCAATTTAGCATTCATAACATAAGAAATAGAACATAAGAAGTAAAACAATAGTCCACGTCCAATAGTTTTATAAAAGAAAAGCGGAAGTCTAAAACACTTGTCTCATTAGCCATCTAGTACAATATAATGAAATTGGGCCTAGCCCATACAACTTGAAGAAAATAGAAATAAAGAAAGGAGCTACAACAATGAAAATCCATCCTCGAAGCATAACAACACACCAAATCTCGGGATCCTAGAAATTAACCACTAGCCATTAAATTGAGAAACTTGGTTGTCGGACCCTACATTTGCGGAAATGTAGGCAAGAGTATGTGTTAGTACAAAACAATGTACCAAGTATGATAGCTATGCGTAAAACATTTAAATCATTCTAAAAGGGGAAATTTCATGACATGCAATAGACCAAGTTTAAACACAATATAAAAGGATTAGAAAATACAAGTCATAAAACCATGGTCAATGCAAGCTAAAATCATTTAAGTCTAAGTGAAAATAGAGTCTAATGGGTACAATTATGGGGAAAGACCTATACTCACCTAACCTACCTTATGAATGTGATAGAATCACTTGAACATGGATGGATTGTCAAGGATATCCTTCAATGAGAGCTGAGTGTTGAGCAAGGTTTAACAAGTAAAGTTTGGGGTGTAGTGGATATTGACAATGAGATGGAGTGTCAGACATGATAGGGTCCGGACTCCAAAGAGAAAGGAGAGCCACACCTTGTTGATGTGAGGACTATCCAATAAAAGGGGGAACTTTTACGTAGTGGAGTGTGGGTTTTCTCAAAGTTAGGTCTTATGAGATGGGAACCGTCACATAGTTGAGTTAATGTTCTTAGTAGCAATCTCAATATCCTATGAACTAAGACATGCTTGAGAAGTATCTCATAGTGTTCTAAAGTATATATATTAACTAAGATGTGCGTGAGAGAGAGTACCTCATAGTGTTCTAAAGTTAAGAGAGGAACTAGGTTCCAAATCGAGAAGTGTTAGTATGAGGACCTAAAGGTAGTACTTAGCATGTATAGTATTATGGGGTGCTATGCATGCTTTGCAGGAGTATGACTTAGGGTCACTATAGAGGACTCTTGAGATAGGATTGGGCTAGAGTTGCCTTTCCTAGTTATAGGTGACTAAATGTGAGAGATTTCCTTAGTTATGAGAGTTAAGCTAATAATGAGGCCAAGGTAGGGAGAATATGACTATGATGACTTCAAGGCTATGCTTACTTTGAGGGTAGTATGGGATGTCTTTCATACATTGCCCAAGTATGTCTTGGGGTTACTTAGAAGTATGGTACCCTTATGGCATAGAGAAGCTTAATAGTTGACCATGTACATATATTATAATTAAGATGACATGAAGACTTAAGTCTTGAATGTGAAGGTGGACTATGCCCAATAATGACCAAAGAGAAGTACTTAGCTTGGATGGTAGTATGAGATGCTATCCTTGCATTGCCCAAGTATACTTGGAAGTGGTTTGTGAAGTAGTTCTCTTATAATGTGAAGGACTTATGGTCAAAGTATGTAACCATGAAAGTCTAAGTAAAGACTATGCCATTAACATGATGTATCTCCTATGCTCATTAAATATATCTTATGTTGAATTATGTTTATATGATGCTTGTGTTGATAATTATTCTATGGCTATGTTAGTTGTGCTATGATCATGTTATTATCTCTTATGCTTATGTCTTATGTTGACTAACAATTTGATATGCTCTTATGATGTTGTGTTAGCCTTCATACTTGGTACATCTTGTAATAACGCATATTGCCTACATTCTAATCAAATGTAGGGTTTTGGAGATTGAGTTGCTTTGGAAGCTACGTTTCTAAGGTGTTTGAAGACTTGAAGAATTGGTGAGTCCTCATAGTTTCGAGGACAAACCCACTATATTCCTTTATGTTATTTCCTATGTTTTAGACTTATTATGGGTTGTGTCCCAAGACTTTTATTCCCGTTATTCATAGATATATTGAGATATAGACTTAGTAAAGACTTCCGCTTTTATGAAATACTTTCAATTGTTTGTTCAAAGAAGGTTTTTAAATTTCCCGTATTTTCTATGATCTTATGTTATGACTATGCTAAGGGCTTGTATGCGACCCTTTCGAGGTCAAGTACACCATGTTAGGGGCTACCCCTGGGTTGTGACAAACTTGGTATCAGAGCATAAAATTTTGGGATTGGTTTAGGATGTCTCAAACCACGTCTAAGTAGAGTCTTATTCATCGGTGTGATTCGCGACACATTTATGAATAGGAGGCTATTGGATGATTAGGAAAAGTCTCACTTCTTAATTCTCTTAGTCGTGCCATAGAGTTTGGCTTTAGTAAGCCCTCCTTCTAATCCATGCCATTGTTTTTCAGGGTATGGCTAATACAAGGGCTAATGCTAGGAGAGTTGAGGAAGGTGATGAGGAGCAAGTGGTTCCTATTCAAGTTCCACACCAAGCTCCTTCTCAAGTTCCTAATGAAGCGGGGACTATGACTAATGTGGAGATAAGGGCAACTCTCCAAATATTGACTCAAGCCTTGACGACCCAAGTCAATAGGGAAGTAGTTACTCCAGCTAATAATGTGAATATGACTGCTTTGAGGGTGAGTGAGTTTTTGAGGATGAAACCCGCAAAGTTTTATGATTCCAATATGGAGGAAGATCCTCAAGGTTTCATAGATGAGGTGTATAAGGTGCCTGCTATCATGGGGTTGACTATGGTAGAAAAAGTGGAACTAGCTGCTTATCAATTGATGGATATAGCTCAAATTTGGTATGAGCAATGGAAATATAATAGGCCGTTGGGAGCAGTCCCAATAGAGTGGGAAAGATTCAAGGAAGCATTTCTAGATAGGTTCTTTCCCCTAGAGTTGAGGGAATGAAAGATGCAAGAATTCATCATCCTTCGTGTAGGAGGTAAGAGTGTAAAGGAGTAAGAACTTAGGTTCACCCAACTATCCAAGTATGCCCCAACCCTAGTGGCGGACTCAAGGGATAGAATGAATATGTTTGTGATGGGAGTGTCTGAATTGGTAGAGAATGAGTGTCGTTCGGCAATGCTTATCCCTAGTATGAACATTTCCGGTCTTATTGTTCATGCCAAACAAATTGAGGAGAAAAAGCTCAAGAAGATGAATAGGGAGGTAAAGAGGGCTAGGGCCAATGATGTCAACTTTTCTAATGCTAAGTCCGATGGACGAGATAGGCCTAGGACTAAACCAAAGTATTCCGGCCAAGATTCTTCCAAGACTACTTTCCTTAAGTGTGGGAGGAGTCATTATGGTATGTACGTAGCCGGCATGGATGGGTACTATGGATGTGGGAAGGATTGGCACAAAATGAGATATTGCTTGGTTCGTAAGGATAAGGGTTGGGAGGAGAAGAAAGTTTCCTCTAGTAGTGAGGGTGTTTAGCTCGAAAGAAGAATAGGTTTTATGCTCTCCAATCTAGAGAAGATCTAGAGTGATCTCCTCATGTCCTTTCCGGTATTTGTTTTATGCCTTTGTAAATTTCCATATTTCTTGTCTTTTATGACTTGTTATGTTGGACTTGATGTTGTCGTTGCCATGATTGATGTTTAGAAAAGCATGTGTGTGCTTACTCAAAAGGGGGGAGATAATGCGCCTATTCCGTAAGGTCTTTATGTGATTATGTGTTGCTATGATTTCCTCATATGCATGTTCATGAAAATGCCTAGGTCTTGTTAAATATGAGTTATATGCATTGTTTTCCTCATGTTGTAGTGCATTTGAGTAAAGTTGCATATAGACTTCATGAGATGAGTTATGAGCATGCCTTAGTTTTGAAGTTGAAAGATTCCTCCTTGAGAAAATGCTTTTTGAGAGTAAATTGCATGTTAGGCTCCATGAGTGTGTGTTGAGCATGTTGTAGCTAGGGGTTGTTAGTTCCTCCTTGAAAGTAATTAGAAATAGAAGTTCATGCATTTTGGGTTGGTAGATGTAGTTCCTACAATCTTGTGTTGCATTGTGTATGTTTAGCATGGAGTTGAGGTTTTCTTCCTTGGTTGTGTGCATTTGGACATATGGCATGCATGATGGGCTGCTAGTCTTGAGTCGTTAAACCTTAGTGTGTTTTAAGTGTCATTCGAGGACGAATGTTCCTAAGTGGGGGATAATGTAATGACTAGCAAAATGATAGGTTGAAATAGAGCCTCATCGTGTGGGTTAGTGTGCCCTTAAGTGAATGTCTAGGCTGTTTTATGCCTTAATTGAGCAAGGAAGAAGTCTAGGGTGGAAGTAAGGGCCTATGCTAGCAAGAAGGAGTGAAAGAAACCTTGTTCTTTGAGGGGCCTTTTGGCGATGGGACTTCAGGATCGCCCAAAGGGTTGGACAAGTCGCCCTTATGCCTTAGGATCGCCTAGTGGGCTGTCCCATTTGGCCCAGATTCTGGAACAAAGGGCGAGCTAAGTCGCAACTCGCCAACCAGGTTGGCAGATCACCCTTTAGCTCCCTAGATCGCCTAGTGGACTGCCCAAAATCCAAGCTCACTGGGATATTGGGCGAGTCAAGGTGGATTTGGCGAGTTACCTAGTGCAAAGGGCAAGCCCAAGGGTCTAAAGGGCGAGCTCAAGCGAGGAAAGGGGCAGAGTTTTAAGTTAAATCGTTTTAGGTCCTTAGTTCTTTACCAAAGTTGACCCTACATTATTCTACTCCTTTCCTAGAAACTATATAAGCTTATTAGACCTAAGTTTACCAAATTTAAATCATTCTCCCTAGAATCAAAAGAAAACCCAACTTCATCCTCTCCATAGAATATTTCTCTCTCTAGAAAACCCCCCTTTGAAGAAGAAGATAGAGCTTGAAGCTTGGTCAAGAACATGATCCATTATTGAGAGGTTGTGCTAGGGATTTGATTAAAGGTATGTGAAGCTTAATCATCCATGGGTTCTTCCACCCATGGAGTCCCCCCTAGTTTCCCCTAAATTGAGAAGAAAACCCCGATCTAAGTTAAGGTTTCTTCCAAAGTGTGAGTAGAGTTTGAATATGATACCAAAAGGTTGGATAGTACTCAATTATGATTGATTTAGCATTTTTGTATGGTATTATGATGGTTTTTTGTGATTTATATGGTAACCCTAGTCTAAATTGATGAATGCAACATTTGTGGGTTTGTGCCATTAGAGGCCAAATTGAAGGTTCATAAGTAATCTTCCTAACCCAATGTGTTGAGTAGTAATTGATAAAATTTAGGGTCATATAATCATGAATTGAACTAGAACTAATTGAATAGGATTGATCTTGGTTTTTAATGTTGAAATTGAACCTTTAGGATGAACTGTGGCTAGAATCACCTAGAAATGAAAAATGTGGTTGAGTGCCTTGAAATCTAGGTTCATAAGAAGTTTCCATGTTACGAGTTGTTAAGAGTTAAGACTCCTAGTAATGGATGTTGAAGGCTAGTATGATTTACTATAGATGTTAAGGCTTTAAGAGTAAAGTTTAACTGAAAATAGAGTCTAATGGGTACAATTATCGTGAAAGGCCTATACTCACCTAAACTACATTATGAATGCTTGATAAATGAAAGTGATATAATCACTTGAACATGGATGGATTGTCAAGGACATCCTTCCATGAGAGATGAGTGTTGAGCAAGGCTTAACAAGTAAACCTTGGGGTGTATGCTTGGCTCCAAGTGGATATTGACAATGAGATGGAGTGTCACACAAGATAGGGTCCGGACACCAAGGAGAAATGAGAGCCACACCTAGTTGATGTGAGGACTATCTAAGAAAAAGGGGAAAACTCTTACGTAGTAGAGTGTGGACCTTACCAAAGTTAGGTTTCACATAGTTGAGTTATGGTTCCTAGTAGAGATATCCATATCCCATGAACTAAGACATGCTTGAGAAGCTTCTCATAGTGTTCAAAGTATAATGAACTAAGACTTACTTAATGAATTAACTCATAGTGTTCAAGAGTATAGATGGACTTAGATATGCTTAAGATAGTATCTCACAGGGTCCATGTGAAGAAGGAACTTAGACATACTAAAATAATTATCTCCAATGGTTCAACCTAATAATGAACTAAGAATGTGCTTGAGAGAGAGTACCTCATAGTATTCTAAAGTTAAGAGAGGAACTAGGTTCCAAATCAATAAGTGTTAGTATGAGGACCTAAAGGTAGTACTTAGCATGTATAGTATTTTGGGGTGCTATGCATGCTTTGCAGAAGTATGACTTAGGGTCACTAAAGAGGACTCTTGAGATAGGATTGGGATAGAGTTGCCTTTCCTAGTTATAGGTGACTAAAGGTGAGAGATCTCCTTAGTTATGAGACTTAAGCTAATAATGAGGCCAAAGTAGGGTGAATATGACTAGGATGACTTCAAGGCTATGCTTACTGTGAAGGGTAGTATGGGATGCCTTTCATACATTGCACAAGTATGTCTTGGGGTTACCTAGAAGTATGGTACCATTATGGCATAGAGAAGTTTAATAGTTGACCATGTACATATATTATAATTAAGATGACATGAAGACTTAAGTCTTGAATGTGAAGGTGGACTATACCCAAGAATGACTAAAGAGATGGTAGTATGGGATGCTATCCTTGCATTACACAAGTATACTTGGAGGTGGCTTGTGAAGTAGTTCTCTTGTAATGTGAAGGACTTAAGGTCGAAGTATGTAACCGTGAAAGTCTAACTAAAGACTATGCCATGAACATGATCTATCTCCTATGCTCATTAAATATATCTTATGTTGAATTATGTTTATACGATGCTTGTGTTGATATTTATTCTATGGCTATGTTGATTGTGTTATGATCATGTTATTATCTCTTATGATTATGTCTTATGTTGACTAACAATTTGAGATGCTCTTATGATGTTGTGTTAGCTTTCATACTTGGTAGATTTTGTACTAACGCATATTGCCTACATTCTAATCAAATGTAGGGTGTTGGATGTTGAGTTGCTTTGGTAGCTAGGTTTCTAATGCATTTGAAGACTTGAAGAATTGGTGAGTCCTCATAGTTTCGAGGACAAACCCACTATGTTCCTTTATGTCATTTCCTATGTTTTAGACTTATTATGGGCTGCGTCCCAAGACTTTTATTCCCGTTATTCATAGATGGATTGAGACATAGACTTAGTAAAGACTTCCGCTTTTATGAAAAGCGTTTCGATTATTTGTTCAAAGAAAGTTTTTAAATTTCCCGTATTTTCTATGATCTTATGTTATGACTATGCTAAAGGCTTGTATGCGACCCTTTCGGGGTCAAGTACACCATGTTACGTGTAGGGGGTATCCCTGGGTCGTGACAAAATTAGACAACCTAATTAACTATTTATTAGAATTACATCTCTGGTTGCCTCCCAAGTAGCGCACAATTTAACGTCGTGGCGGGACACATGACACTTGATTACTCAGACATCTTTAAGTTTGTGTTCCTCCACTATTTTCACTTCTTATGGAACCTCATATATAACTTAACTATCTGTCCATTCACTGTGAACTTCACTCCATCTAGTGCTTCTAACTCAACTATGCCATTGGGGAAAACTCGTGACACTGGGATTGGTCCATTTGCACTTCAATTTCCCAAGAACAAGCTGAGTCTTAAATTAAACAGGAAACACCAAGTCTCTGGGGCAAAATTACCTATTTTCTATGTGCGGTCGTGGTATAACTTCATTATGCCCTTGTGCAATTAAAACCTCTCATATCCCGTAGTTGGAACTCATCAAACTCATTAATTTAATCTCGCCTTATGTTGGTTTTATCTTTCAGATCAAGGTTGACTTTCTTTAGGGCCCACAATGGTTTGTTCTTCTGCTCAACAGGTAGATGAAATGCCTTTACAAACACTAACTTTATGGACAAATACCTATTGGTGTCTTAAAACTTGTACAATAAGCCCAGAGTGCATCATCAAGTTTCCATGCCCTGTCATTTCTATTTGCATAGCCTAGAGAACTAATAATTGTTCTTTGTGTGCCAAACCTAATGAGAATGTTCTTCTTTGAAAAACCTACAACACTCTTTTGCTTAGTTGTCTGGTAATGTCACTACTTCCACTAACCTCAACGCATAGTAAATTGCTACAAAGATATACTTCTTCCTCGAGGAACTGAAAAAGGGCCCCATGATGTCAATGCCCCAAACATCAAAGAGTTCCATTTCTAGTATGGGATTTATGGGCAGCTCATGATGCTTTCAGATTGCCCCTTTTTGTTGGCATTTATCACAACTCTTCACCTAGTCGTGAGCATCTTTAAGAATTTTGGGGACATAAAACCCAAATTGAATTATTTTTTGAACCATGTGAGAACTTCCATGATGTCCCCCAAGAGGAGAAGAGTGACAAGATTCCCGGATACTTAACATTTATGTTTCAGGCACACAACACTTGATCAAGTTGTCAACACACACTCTAAACTTGTAAGGCTCATCCAAGAAGTACCTATTCACATCATGCAAGAACTTTTTCTTTTACTGGTACGTTAAGTCTTCTGGTATCACCACACTAACAAAATTATTAGAAAAGTCATCATACAAAAAATTTACATCAAGAGTAGGGCCCAATACTTACTCATTTGGAAATGAGTCATCAATTTCTGGTTCAATACAAGCTTGTTTCTTAGCTCTAATCTAGATAAGTAAACTTACGCCTGATTCTCGCAATATTTCCTGTCTTTAACTTCATCGTCAAAATCTTGTAACAACATCACCCTCTTGATAAACTTTGGCTTTGCAACTTTCTTCGTCATTATGTATCTTAAATCAACATGGTCTTTGTGCACGTCCACTTTGGTACCCAACAAGCATGCTGGAAATTTCTGTAAAGCATAAACAACATCCAACAATTCCTATTTTGTGACAATGTAATTTCACTGAACTCTATTTAGCAACTTAGTGGCATAATAAATGGGTTGGAAGATTTTGTCCCTGTTTTGCCTTAGCATAACTCCCAAAGCTAGACCGCTAGCATCACACATCATTTCAAATGGTTCAGACCAATGTGGAGCAATAATTATTGGAGTTGACACAAGTTTCTCTTTTAGGAACTAAAAAGCTTTCAAATGTACTTTATTAAAGTCAAATTTTATCTCCTTCTCTAATAGTTTGCACAAAGGATGTGCAATCTCGAACAAGTCCTTGATAAATCTCTAGTAGAACCTTATGTTCCCCAGAAAACTTCGAATGCCATTTACTGAGATAGGAGGTAGTAGCTTCTAAATAATCTCACTATTTGCCTTGTCTACCTCAAGTCCCTTTTCAGAAGATTTTATGCCCTTGTACCATTCATTCTTTCACCATAAAATTACATATTTCCTATTTCAGAACCAAATTATCTTCTTCACATCTTTGTAGTGCCCTGCTAATAGTCAACAAACATTCATCAAAAGTATCACCTACTACAGAGAAATCATCCATAAAAATCATCAATTTTACTTGCACCATGTACGAGAAGATCAACATCATAAATCACTTAAATGTGGCTTGAGCATTATAGAATTCAAATGGCATATGTTTGACTGCAAAAGTACCATATGGACATGTAAAACTTGTCTTTTCATGATCTTTAGGGGTGATAGATATCTTATTATATCTTGAGTATCCATCCAGAAAGTAATATCAACCTCTACTGCCAATCTATCGAAAATTTGATCCATAAATGGCATCGGAAAATAGTCTTTTAAAGTCCAGATGTTCAGCGTCCTGTAGTTCATATAGACTCCCCACCCAGACACTTGCCTGAGAGTAACAAACTAATTTTTTGCATTATCTACTACTGTCATCCCCCCATTAGGGACATAGTGCACCAACAACTTGATTAACTTTTTTTTCACCACCCCTTCCATCGGTGGGTTCAACCTTCTTTGGTGTTCAATGCATGGGAGACAATCTTCCTCTAACTAAATTTTATAAGTGCAGATTATTATATGTATACCTATGATGTCAAAACTTTTCCACCAAATTGCATTTTTGAACCATTTCAATTCCATCACAAATGCATGAACCTGCTCCTTACTCAAATCTATAGCAATAAGAACAGGTTAGGATTTCCTTCACCCAAAAACTCATACCTGAGAGGGAAATGTAACTCCTTCAATTCCATTAAAAGTGGTTCCTCAATTGATTGCGTAGCTAGAGGAGTTGGTCTATTTTTCTGGTCCAAGTCAAGCTTCCTAGGTGCATATTGATATGAACCCATCCCGTGAAAAGCATTCATAGTCTCTGCAAAGTGCGGTACCGCTGCTAGCTCCTAGTCATCAGTGCGGTAGTCCCTCTCGTGAAGCTTCAACTATCGAGAAGCATAAGCAATAACTATACCCTGCTGCATTAAGATAAACCAATGCCCACACCCGAAGCATCACACTAGACCGTCAACCCATGGCTTTTTACATGAGGAGTTAGAATTAGAGCTAAAGATATCAAGTCTTTGAGCTTTAAAAAGCTCGCCTCACACTCATCTGACCATTGGAAGGGAACATCCTTCTTGAGTCGATCTTGTCTCTGATAACCCTCTATAGTAGCATGCTAACCTGATGAAACTGTGAACCTTAGTAGGAGAAGTAGGCCTGGCCCAACCACGAACTGCCTCAATTTTCACCAGATCCACCATAATGCCATTCTTGGACATGATGTTCCCCAATAATGCTACAAACTCAAGCCAAAACTCACATTTAGTGAATTTGGCATACAACTGATGTTCTCTCAAGGTTTAAAGTACAATTCCTAAATGTTGCTCATGTTGCTCCCTACTCCTAGAGTAGACCAAGATATCGTCAATGAAGACTATAACAAATGAGTCCAAATAAGGCTTGAACACATGGTTCATCAACTCCATAAATATCATTGTGGCATTAGTCAACCCAAAATACATGACTAAGAACTCCCAATTGTAACAACCCATAAAACAAATAGGTGAAACTAGAGCCTAACTTGTGTGTCTTTCAGTTGTTATGAGGTTTCATGTCATAAAATGTTGTCCCGAGCTATGGTTGAGGAGCTTAGGGGTTTAACGTCAAGGTACGACCCCCCAAAGACAAACCAAGGGTCCTTGAGGGGGACCCTAAAGACTAAACCCCAAGACCCCAAAGAAAAAGAAAGTTAACTAAAGTTTAGTGACCTACGGAATGGGACCACGCCCCGTGGATGGCTTCCGTAGGTCAGGCCCCAAAATAATCATCCTTTGAATCACACCACGGATAGCCAGGACGGCTCGTGGTCCCACCCACGATCCCTGGGTGGTGGTCATGAGTCACTGCTGGTTTTTCCGATTTGGCTCGGCTAAGGTGAGGGTCTTTTGGTAAATTCATTGTAAGTTGAGTTTAGTTAATGGACGGTTATTTTAGGTTAATTAAAGCACTTTAAGAGCTTTTAAAGTGTCAACTCTATTTTTCAACTCATTATTCAAAATCACAAAATAGAACCCACCTCTCTTCTCAAAAGTTCTCTCTCTAGAAACCTCTATTGGAGGTGAAGGATTCAAGCTTCCAAGGTCAAGACTTCATGTTTATCAAGGGAATTTCGTCTGATTCTTCCATTAAAGGTATGGTAGTATTCATCCTTGATTTAGTATCTTTCAAGGAGCCAATTTCGAAGTTGATTTCAAGTCTCCAATGTTTCTCCAAAGCCCTAGTTTTCAATCTATGCATGTGTTCGATTCTAATCGTTTTCTAAAGTGTTTATTGCATTGAATTGTGAATGAATAATGGATTTAAAGGTGAATTAAGATGATTTATTCCTAGAACCCATATTTCCCCCCTAATTCTTAGATTGTGAATTGTGAGTGGGAATTGATTTGATCATGGTAGTATGTTAAATTGATTATTTTTATAATGTATTAATTGTTGAATCATGCCAATTTCCTATCTATTGTAGTATGTTAGATTTATGGTTTGATGTTGGTTCATGCCCTTGAAAGGCAAGATCATGAAGGATTTATGTATAATTGTGATGTAAAGTATATGTGTGTGATCTCAATGAAGGTGTTATGATCATGTTTAGGATGTAATTGTGTTGTGATTGAAAGTATAATCTCAATTAACCCTTATGAATGATTATTCTATATTTGAAAGGTTATTCTCGCATACTCACACACACTCATGAATGACTAATGAATGAAGTTCTATGATTATGTTAATGATGATGAGTCTATTGAAAGGCTATTATCAATTGTACTATAATGAATGATAAAGACATGTTGTGAAAGGACTTTCTCACAATATGGGATTCTTATATGAAAGGTTATTTTCATCTTTGAATCTATGAGCTTTCCAATGAATAAATGTTGGGTTTGGGATAGATGCTCATCTGTGAGTTGAGGCAGGTTATCTAGTAACGATCTCTTATCCCATAATGAATGAATGTAATGAATGTAAAGTACTTTGTGGGGAATAATGCTAAGCACCGAGTAGATATGTCTTGAGATGGGTACTCATCTGTGAGTTGAGGCGGGGTACTTAGTAGCAATCTCTTGAGATGGCTTCTCATCCGTCAGTTTAGGCGGGGAATCTAGTAGCAATCTCCCTATCCCATAAACTATGTGCCCACAGAGGTCTAGCTAGTGGATCCACTTAAGCTAAAAATAATGGTCCTATCTTAGGCAAGTAGGAATCCCTTTATCTGGTGAAGGTGACACCGAGATTCCATGAATTGCTCACATGGTCTATGTCGGTTAAGGCTTACCCCCACAAAGAATGTTAATGAACTTTGTCTTCTCAAGGATGCACTACTTAGTGTGGGTGGTGGTATGGGATGTTATCTATGCATTTCAGATGTAGGCTTTGAGAGGGGTCATGGTGTGTTCCTCTATAATGTTAATGAAATGAATGGGCTCTTATGATGATGTTAAGGAAAATGTTGGTCTAATGTCTAATGAATGAAGGTGTTCTTAATGAAGCTAATGAAGAATGGGTGACTTAAATGCTTATATGTTAAATGTGATGATGCATGCTATACTTGGATTCTATTATGAGTTACTTCCCTGTTATGATTTGTTGAATATGAATGTGCCTTATCTATGGTGACTTCAAAGGAGTACTTAGTGTGACTACTAGTATGTGATGCTACCCAGACATTGCACAAGTATGACTTAGAGTTACCTTAGGTGATGATCCTTATGTATTGGTATGACTTATGTAATGTTTATGTCTCTTATGTATGAGTATGGTGTAAATATGGTAAGTTCACTTTTGGTGACTTTTATGTGGTACTTAGTGTGGATGGTGGTATGGGACGCTATTCATAGATTGCACAAAGTATAGCTTGAGGGTTACTTGAGGTGAAGGCTTATGTGATGAAGTGGTTTATATGTTGGTTATGTTCTAATGTGAAGATATGACTTGTATGTTGTTTATGGTTGTATATTATGACTATTATGCTTATGTTCATGAAGTTTTATCAAAATGGCATATATCATGACTTACAAATAAAATGTTCGATTTAAGCATGTTTTTGCATGGCTATCATACTTAGTACTTAATTGTGCTACCCCATATTTCTTAATGTTTACTACAAGTGTAGGTTTCGGCAATTGAGTGATTCTCTGTAGTTGAAGCTTGGATTTGAGTTCCTCCAAGACTTTTGGGTATGTCCTCATAGATCAAGGACAAGTATTTTAGATGTTTCCTTTTCTTTCATGTAATAGACTATTGTTAGGACTTTGATTGTAAAGGGTCGTGACCCTATTTTGTTTAAAGTATGATGTTCAGATGGCCATGTGAGACGATAGACTTCCACTTGCTTTTAATGTTTTCGATTGTTAGATTTATTAAAGAAAACTTTTAAATTTCTACGTATCTTATGCAATGAATGTGCTATGAGGCTTGTATGAGACCCTTTCGGGGTTGAGTACGCCAATGGCCATACTAAGTCATAAAGGTAGTCTTGGGGATGTCTGTTGCCCTAATCCTCAACTGGTCGTTGCCCGATCTCAAGTCTATCTTAGAGAACACCACTATACCCCTAAAGCTGGTATAATAAATCATCATTCCACGGAATGGGATACTTGTTCTTGATTGTCCCCTTATTTAGCTGCCTTTAGTCAATTCACATGCGTAAGGTGCCATATTTTTTTCACGAACACGTAAAGAGTACCCCCAAGAAGAAACACTCGGTCTGATGAACCCCTTTCAAATAAGGTCTATTGTTTCTCCTTAAGCTCCCTCAATTGAACTGGAGCCATTCAGTAAGATAGAATAGAAGCTGGCTTTGTACCCAGCTCAACATTAATCCTAAAATTAATATCACAATCAACAGAAAACCCGGTAGATATGTAGGAAACACATCAACAAACTCTATAACCACATGAACTGATTCAAGAAGAGGAGTGTTGGCACTAGTA
Organism: Solanum sparsipilum; assembly: GCA_029582215.1. NCBI lineage: Eukaryota > Viridiplantae > Streptophyta > Magnoliopsida > Solanales > Solanaceae > Solanum > Solanum sparsipilum. The sequence goes on along the minus strand of JAKRZT010015206.1, from coordinate 63,144 downwards.
TGACATACTTAAGAAAGGTAATATAAACACTAATTCTCTAACAACAGTCGTGTCGTCAGAAAAGCGATCACACCCTAGCCATATGACTATTAGAACCGGTTCGTACAAGAGGGAGAATATCAAGTATGCAGAAAGTAACAGTCTTGGAGAAATAATCCAAGACTGCATGATAGGGAGACAACCAATTCATACATATAATAATATTGAAATCCACCATGTCTAAATACAATAAGTTCTACCCAAGTATCATATCCCAAGATGGTCACCACACAAGGTCTATAAACCTGGTCCACTACCAAAGAATCACCTACGAGGTAGTGTCACGACCCAGGGGTACACCCTAGACGTAACAGGGCATACAAGACCTCAAGAGGCCTTATATAATCCACTTAGCTTTCATATCATAAGATTATAGAAATGAGCAGGAATTAAAAACATTTTCAACAACATCAAAGTTTCATAACTAAAGCTGAAGTATTTTACATGTTGTCTCAAAACCAGCTTAAATATGAATATCTTAGTACACAGCCCATACCATAATGTTCAAAACTTAAAACATAACAACATAAGAGAAATGGTGGTTCAATCGTCGAATGCTATGGGGACTCACCAACCTTCAAGTCTTGCTTCTACTAAGATCCTAGCCGTGGGGATGAAAGTCAAGATCGTTAGACCCTACATTTGGATAAGAAATGTAGGAAAGAGTATACGTTAATACAAACATGTATTAACTATTATAGCTTGCATAAAAATCAATAAAAACATAATAGTTAGACAATATAAGTCATAAGCATAATCAATGCACATAATAAAACATATTAACATAAGAGGAATACTCCTTGAAGTAACCTCAAAGCATACTTAGCCAAAATATGGGAAATCCTCCACTATTCTTACTCATCCTAGTAGGGAACATTAGGCCATCATCCAAGCTCATCACCTATAATAACATGTGAATCTCATCTTAAAACATACTTACGATATTCCCCTGAATTAACATTCTTTCATCATAACTATGCTACATTCAATGGAAAAGTAGTCCATTCATTATTGTTCATATTATCCATGGAAGGCACGCCATCTTGCCAATCCAAGCTAAGTCATTGTCCATTGAAGAGCACATTATCACACGACTCCAAACTATCAGTGGGAAGGTATCATCTCACCAACCCAAGCTACCATGGAAAGGCATCATCTCCTTCCCAATCCACGCTACTATGGAAAGGTATCATCTTCTTATCAATCAAAGCTACCATAGAGGTATCACATTACTCAACCTATCTGCCATGAAGGCATGACTTTACCAATCCAAGCTACCATGAAGAGGTATCATCTCCTCACCAATTCAAACTATCATGGAGGTATCACATTCCCAATCCAAGCTACCATTGAGGCATCACATTACCAATCCAAGATACCATGGAGGCATCACATTACCAATCCAAGCTACCACGAAATGGTATCATCTTACAAATTCAAGCTACCCATGGAAAAATACCTCATTACGCTAATCCAAGCTATCCATAGAGAAGCACCTCATTATGCTAATCCAAGCTATCCATGGAGAAGCACCTTATTATGCTAATACAAGCTAGGTATTATTATCATAGTTCGTAAATCCTTTGATTCATTTTAGGTGCGCAAACCTTTCAACCTAGAATAATTCTATTCTAGAAAACCTTTCATATTTATGCATCCATACATTCATAAATTAAATCATGTAGGTAAATCCATTCCACAACAATTCTATCTAATAATCAACAATTATCATATTAGCTTTTGTAACACCCCATTGCCTAAGGTTGAAGGTTTAGCAAATTTGAGCAGCAATGTGTCATCCATGAGGGCCATCCATGCCCCGTGGTTGGACCCATGCTTGGTGAGGAGCCTCGTGGATGATCACCCTAGAGAAACTACCCAAATCTGCCTAATGTAGTCTCCACAGATAAACCACACCCCATGGATGGGTCCATGCCTTGTGGATAGGGGCGTAGGTGCCAAGCCGGTATTTCAAACTTGCAGACCACCACTCACACTTGACCAGCATGCCTCGTGGGTCCACTTATGGCCCGTGGGCGTGGTCTTATGGGTGAGGCAGTATGTTGGTTTCAAGCGGTTAGGTGATGGCTTAATGGAACTTTCCGGATTTAATTAGGGGCTAAGTGGTGTTGTTTTAAACTTATTTAGACCATCTATATAAATAATTAAGACCCCTAAATTCATTAATCCTAGTCATTATTTCAACTCACCAAAAAGAACCCAATTCCCTCTCAAATATTCTCTCTTTAGAAAGTGAAGATTAAGAAGAACAAGAAGAACAAGAAGAGGGATGAAGCTAGGTCATGTTCTTAAAATCTTCAATCTTAGGAGGGAATTGTAATTAAGGTATGATAGCTTATTCACCAATGGATTCTTCCATCCATGGAGTCCCTTAGAATTCCCCCAATTGTGAAGATGAAATTCCCCATCTAAGTTAGGGTTCCTTCCAATATTGTGGGTTATGTTGATTATGGATCCAATTGACTGGATATTTATTATTATGATGAAATTACATGGTTTCCATGCCTAACCCTAGCCTAATTGATGAAATTGAAGTAATGTGGGTTTATCCCTCAAGAAGGGAAATTGAGGATTTAGAGACGATCTTCTCGGGTTGTCGTTATATGTAGTAATTGGTTGAGAGTGAAAGCTTGTAGACACAAATTGAATTAGATAAAAATTACATATGATGGATCATGACTAGAACTGCTTGAGATTGAACCTTTATGGTGATATATGATTAGAATTACATAATAATGAAGCATGTGATTAGGATGCCTTGTAATCTAGGTACGTATGATGATTGTAAGAAGTAAATCTATTGAGAATAAGGCTTGTAGATAGGAATGTTGACTTCTAGGGTTTTGAAAGTAAAGTTAATATGATGAATTATGTATGTTAAGGCTCTAGGAGTGAAGTTGATAATAATGGTAGATTACTAGGTAGAGTTGCCGTGGAAGGACTTTACCCACCTCATCTACCTTATCAATGCTTTAATGAATAAAGTGATAGAATTACTTTAAACAAGAATTGGTTTTCAAGGACATCACTCCATGAGTCATGAGTTAAGTAAGGCTTAATCACTAGTCTAAGGGGTGTATTCTTGGCCCCGAATGGATATTGATAATGAGATGGAGGCTCACACCTAGTTGAGTGCGGGCTTCCAAAATAAAGGAGGCTCACACCAAGTTGATTCTAGTCTTCCAAAGAAAAAGGGGGAACTCTTACATAGTAGGGTCCGGGTTTTCCCAAAGTAGGTCTTATGAAATGGAAGCCTTCACGTAGTGAAGTCCGGGTTTCTAGTAGCAATCTCCGTAGCCAATGAACTAAGACATACTTGAAGAAGTATCTCCTAGTGTTCAGAAGCATTAATGAACAAAGACATACTTAGTGAAGTATATCATAGTGTTCCCAATATTAAGGAACTAAGACATGTTTAATGAAGTATCTCATATTGTTCAAGTTAATAATGAACTAAGATGTGCGTAATGAAGTATCTCATAGTGTTCTAAGGTTTTAAAAAGATGGACTAGTCCCCAACCAAGAAGTATGATTAGGTTGGCCTAAAGTTGCACTTAGTATGGATGGGATTATGGGGTTTTATCCATGCATTGCGCTTGTATTACTTGAGGTTGTCAAAGAAGTTCTTCTCTTATGTGATGTATGTTTAGATCAATTGTTGCTATAGTTTCCATCCATGATATGTTTGACTAAAGGTGATTGTTCCCTTGTCTATGAGAAATATGTTAGGAATGAGATCAAAGAATGATAAATATGTATGATGACCTAGATTGTTACTTAGTGTGAGTGAGATTATGGGGTCTTATCCATGCATTGCACAACTATGACTTGAGGTTACTTATAAAGTGTTTCTGTTTTGGTATGAAAGGACTAAGCATTAACTATCCTATGAATATGAAGTATCTCCTATGTTCATGGATCATTCCTTATGATGACTAATGCTTACATTATGTCTATACTTATGTTGTTATCTCTTATGCTTAGAGCGTATGCATTATGTTAACTAACCCTTATGTTATGCTCTTATGATGTTATGTTAGCTATCATATTTAGTACATTTTGTACTAACGCATACTGTTGCCTACATTTTTATCAGTGTTGGGTCCGACGATATTGAGTTCCATTCCCATGGGTAGGTTTCTAGTAGAGCAAGGAGTTGAAGACTTGGTGAGTACTCATAGCATAGAGGATGTAATAACCTTTCCTTCATGTCTTTTATTTTATGTTTTAGAATTTTGTATGGGCTGCGTCCCAAAGATTTATTCAAGTTGTTTTAGATGGTTTAAGTCAAAGTGTTATAGACTTCTGCTTGTTTTTAAAAGACTTCGATTGAATGGAAAAAGTTTTAAAAAATTTCGCATCATTTCTATTGCTTTATGTTATGATATGCTAAGGGGCTTGTCGGAGACCCTACGGTGTTGAGTATGCCTTATTACATCTATTAGGTACCCCTGGGTCGTGACAACTTTACTCTCAAAGAAATACATCTCATAATCATCATTTATGCCTAAATCTCAAGACAATTCTAATGATAATTCATCATATATGCTTCACTCTCAAGCAATTCTAATCATATATCATCATATAGGCTTCAATCTCAAGAACTACAAGTGTATCTCATCAATCCTACAAGAATACAACTAAACCCACAAATTCTGCTTTCATGGCATAAAACCCATTTACATAAATTTCATCTTTCTAGACATGGGTTTGATATGGGTACATCTGAATTCACTTTAAGAACATGTAATTCTATCAATTCAATAATAAACAATCATACTCCAATCAATTCGATCAACATTCATCCATGCCCACAACTTTGGAAGAAAACCCTAACTCAAATTGGGGAATATCTACTTTTCAATTGGGGAATCTTGGGGACTCCATGGATGAAAAGCCATCATATCTTGATTACAAAGCCCACAAGTTCTTGAGGATTGGGGTCTTGACTTGATCCTAACTCCAACTTTTTCGTCTTCTTCAAGTTCTAGAGAGAGAAATATTTGAGAGGAAGACTTTCAGATTTCTTTTGGGTTTTGGAAATAATAACTTGAATGGGTGTGTTTTGGGGTTAAAAATCACTTATATAGGGGTCCTAGGGTTGGGTAAAACGACATAGCATTAATATAATTGAAATCGAAAAAGACCCTTTTAGCCCCTAACTTATAGGGGACTGCCCATCATCACATAAGGCTCCATGAGTCGTGGTGCCTACCACGAGCTGTGCTGTCATCCGTGGTCTTGGACTAGTGGCTTGGATTTCCACCACATTCTCTCCTAAAGATAAGTAAGGACCATGAACCCTCCTACGGCCCGTGGTGGCCTTCACGGTCCATCTACTGGCTTGTGGGAAGGGTGTCCATTTTGGAAGACTTGGAGTAGCTACTACCTCACCTCCACAAGTGTCACCACGACCCATGGTACCAGCACGAACCGTCTTGGTGCTCATGGGAGGTGAATTTCCATTGTTCACTCACTGCCTAAGGTCTACCGGCGCGACCACGACTTATGGTGCCCTTCACAACCTGTGTGGCCTTCATGGAGGGTGCCAAGGCTAAATCCAATGTTTCTATCCTCTCCCTTTCACCCTTGCTTAGGCTACTAAGTTCTGAGGTATTACATTATCTCCCGCTTGGGAACATTTGTCCTCAAATGAAAATCTAGACACCTCTTGAAAGAAAAGACTCAACACTAGCATCCCATACTGTATGCAATCTCATCTAAATGCATAAATCATGGAGGAAACATCAACTCCAAGATACAAATACTTAATGCCTCACAAGGAAGGTAGGAACTACATCTATCTCGAAGGTAAAAGCATGCTCAACAGAATCTCATGGATTCTATATGCAATCTATACTCAAAACATATGTCCAAGGAGGAATGCTCAACTCCAAACTAACGCATGTTCATCGATTCATCTCATGAAGTCTATAGGCAACTCATACTCAATTCTCAACAACATGAGGAAAATCAATCACATAAACTCATTTTCTTTCAAAACACAGGTTTTTGTGATCATGCATAACATAAGGAAATCATGGGATTATCTAAAACACACATGACTTCAAACAAAGAGCAAACCATGAGGTTCTCATTACGTACAACTAGGGAAGGAGTAGAAGGAAAGAGATGAGGATATCGGGACATTATATCGGACTCGGCCTCCCAAGTAGAACCCTTAACTAAATGATTCCTCCATAATACTTTCATGGAAGAAACTTCTACGTATCTCAACTTCTTAACTTTCCCGTCTAAAATCTCACCAGAACTTCCTCATAAGAAAGACTTTCATCAACTCCCAAACCTTCTAAGGGAACTATGGATGTTGGATCTCTAACACACTTTTTCAACATAGAGACATGGGGAATGGGATTCACCGATGCAAACTCTTTAGGCAAATCTAACTTATAAGCAACCTTATCAACATGTCTCAAAATTTGGTATGGGCCTACAAAACGGGGACTAAGCTTGCCTTTCTTACCAAAACTCATTATACCATTAATGGGTGAGATGTTTCAAGTAAACCCAAATCATGAATGTAAGGAACACAACGGCCTTGATATCTAAACACACCATGTCCCCCTTAGAAGAAAGCCTCAACAAACTTTTTAAGCACCATTTATTTCAATTTTTACTAAGGTTTGATCAAATTATTACTTAGCTTTCATATCTCTCACAAAAGATGATTTTAAACCATTTTAACCAATAGCACCACCTTTGGTAGGGTCTACTAACCGAAATATCAAGGTATTATATAAACACCTTATTCGTCAAATCCATACATGCCACTCGAGCATTAGTCAAACCGAAGGACACCTTATCGAGCTCTAAAATTCATTCACAATATCATCTTATTTCACCCTCAATTGGTGATAACCCAACCTAAGGTTAGCCTTAGAGGAGTAACTAGCTCTTTTGAGCTGGTCAACACTGAAATCTATTGCCCTCACTATAACTAGGTGGTACATGCAACCTTTAGAAATTATTTTTCTAGCTTTAAGATAAGAAATAAATTGACCTTTCAGCCTAGAATTTCCCCCTTCCACTCTAGGATAGGCTCATTCGGGAACTAAAATTTGACTACACGAGTTCTATAATCAATAGAAGCATAATAAGAGTGCAACCAATCCATCCCAAGGATGACATCGAAATCTAACATATCAAGCTCTACCAAAAACTCTATGGGATATGGAGACGGGACACTTTGTATAGAGCCTCTCAGCCATTTCAGAATCACCAAAAGGAGTAGAGACAAAAAAAAGATCTAATAACACATCGAGAAGCACATCAAATCTCATATCTACATATGGCGTCACAAAAGACAAAGTAGCTTCGGGATCAATTAAATTTTAAGCATCTAGTTGAAAGGCTTTCGACATACTGGTAACCAAATCGGGAGAACCCTCTCATTCACCTTGAATCTGGAGTGCATAGAATTGGTTTGGCTTAAGAGCATTCGAACATGAACCACTTGGAGGGGACGACTTGCCTTCTCTTCCCTTAGCTTTAATCATTGGACAATCCCTCATTTTATGACCACTTTCACCATAAATTAAGCAACCATCAGTGCCGCCTAGACACTTACCCTCGTGTTTACTTCCCCACCAAGCACAAGTAGACAATAGGGATCCACTACTATTTCCTCCTTGAGGTTTAGGGTTAGACGTCCTTTCATTTTTATACCTTGGATGGAAATTAGTAGAACCTTGCCCGAATAACCTTTGTCGAAACCTAGGATCACCATGTCCATTAGACCTAACATGAGAGAAATTAATATCATCATTTCTAGACATCTTGGCCTCCCTAGACTTTTCCTTATTTTTCTCTTCTTTAATTTGTTGGGCATGGACCATGAGACGAGAAATATCTATGTCATGGAGAAGCATAGCTGTACGACACTCTTTCACAACTAATTTGGACAGCCCGAAATGAACTTGCTAATCTTCGCCCTAGAGTCGGCAACTATAGAAGGAGCATATTATGACAATTTATTGAACTTCAAAGCATATTCTTTCACACTCATGCTTCCTTGTCGAAGATTAATAAACTAAGAACTTTGGCCTCTCTCATCTCAAGAGGAAAGAACCTATCAAGAAAAATGACTTAAAACCTTTCCCATTCCATGGGACACACATCTATTGGTCTTGCTTCCTTCCATTGGTTGAACCAAATTTGAGCAACCCCTTTCAGTCGATAAGCAGCGAATTTCTCTTTCCCCACAGAAATCACTTCCATATTAGTCAACCCCATGTCCACCTGATAAATGAACTCTTGAGGATCTTTCTCAACCTAAACCATTGGATTCTGGAGGATTCATTCTTGTGAAGTCCCTCATTGTAGATACCGTCATACCCACATTTGGGTTCACAACTTCCCCATTGGCTTGGGCCGTCACGGCCTGAGCTAACACTGGAAAAGCAGTCCTAAACTCCGCATTAGTCACTTGCTCGGCCAAAGGGTCAATCGGAGCTTGAAGAGGAGCTCCTTGATCAAGATTTTGTCTCTCAGTCCTTGTAGCATAACCCTTTCGAGTAGTCATATCCTGAAGACAATCAAATGAGGATTAGGAGATAGACCTTATAGATTTAAAATCTATTGCACGACTAAGAGTAATGAAGAAGTGAGGTTTCCTAAACATCTTGTAGCCTCTCATTCATAAATGTGGCGTGCTTCTCTATTATGAACAAGACTGTACTAGACGTTGTTTTAAGACATCCTAGAGCCAATTTAAACCTTATACTCTGATTAGCAAGTTTGTCATGACCCAGAGGTACACCCTAGACGTAACATGCAATACAAGGCCCCGAGAGGCCTCATATAAACCACTTAGCTTTCATAACATAAGATAATAAAAATGAGCGGAAATTTAAAACATTTTCAACAACATCAAAGTTTCGTAACAAAAGTGGAAATATTTTACATCTTATCTCAAAACCATCTAAAACATGAATATCTTGGGACACTACCCATACAATAATGTTCAAAACATAAAACATAAGAACATAACATAAATTATGGTTCAATTCTCGAATTCTATGAGGACTCAACAATCTTCAAGTCTGGCTTCTACTAAAATCCTAACCACGGGGATGAAAGTAGAGATCGACAGACCCTATATTTGGATAAGAAATGTAGGTAAGAGTATTCATTAGTACAAACATGTACTAAATACGATAGCTTGCATAAACATCAAAATAAATATAAGAGTTAGCCAATATAAGTCATAAGCATAATCAATGCACATAATAGAACAAATCAACATAAGAGGAATACTCCTTGAAGTAACCTCAAAGCCTACTTAGCGAAAACATGGGAAATTGTGAACTAGTCTGACTCATCATAGTAGGAAACCTTAGGCCATCATCCAAGCTCATCACTTATCATAAAATGTGAATCTCATCTTAAAACATAGCTACATTACTCCCTTGAAGTAACCTTCATTCATCATAACTATTCTAAATTTGATGGAAAAGTAGTCCATTCTTAGTTGTTCATATTATCCATGGAAGGCATGTCATCTTGGCAATCCAAGCTAAGTCACTGTCCATGGAAGAGCACATCATAGTGCCAATCCAAGCTATCCATGAGAAGGTATTATCTCACCAACCCAAGCTACCATGGAAAGGTATCATCCCCTTACCAATCCAAGCTACCATTGAAAGGTATCATCTCCTTACCAATCTTATCTACCATGGAGGTATCACATTACCCATCCAAGCTACTGATGAGTTTGAGATTTTGACTCATTTAGGACTTTATTTTGATAGTATAAGTGTCCTCAAATACATATTTTATGCTCTAAACATATGTTAATGTGTTGATTTCCAGCTATGAAGGCTAGGAATAAGGAAAGGACACTAGCGGATAAAGGGAACTAACAAGCACAAGAAGTGAAGAAAAGCGATCCTGGTGATCACCAAGACCAATTGGCGAACTGCCGAGTAGCTCTTTAGCTAGCTCAAAATTCCAGCGTGCCAGCCCTGGGAAAGGACCAATTTGGTGACAGTAATAGGTAGTCGGCGAATCACCGAACGACTCCGCGATAGCAACCTTTATCGCCAAAAGTTACAGGACCCGGAGGACTGAAGGCCAATGCAAATTAGCGCAGGAAGGGAGCGAAGGGCGGATCGCCGACCTGGTTGGCGAGGCGTGGCTTATTTCGCCCAATGGCATTTCAGGCCAAAAATTGGAACACTATAAATTGAAATTTTAAATGCAGAGTGAGGAGTTCTGATCCCCAAGTTTCAGAGTTAGAGTTTTCTTTGAGTTTTTCCAATTTCCATTGTAGACTATGAACATTTCTAAGCTTAATTTTGAGGATTTGTAAGTGTGTTTTTGAACTTAATCAATTTGAAGCATTATAAAGACTTGGGTACTTTTACTCAGCTGATCGCTAATCTAGTTGGTAATAGTTTTTTTCTTTTTATGAAGCTTAGCTAAAACCCCAGTTCTTGGGGTGTGATAATGTGATTATGGGCTGAATTAGATGAAGGATATTGTTATTTACTGATTTAAATGCTTAATTGAAGTGTATTTAATTGAAAGCTATATTTTAATCAATGAACTATAGTTGCAAATACAATTCTATCTTAGAGTTCTAGGCTCGCTTGAAAAAGACATTTTAGAATCAAAGCTTTTGATTGATCATTGTAGTTATTGGGTTGATGTCGGTTTAGCTCAAGAGAGTAAATCCTAAACTTGATTTTACCTATCTAGCTCGAGAACGTAGAAAAATTAAGGTCTTGGGCTGTTTATATTGTTAAGTTTGTTGATGTTTGAAAGAAATAACTTGAATCGTAGTAGTTGTTCGAGAGAAAGCTATTACACATATAGGCTAGCCTGCTCACTGTGATTTAGCAATTCGTTAGTAATTTCAATTACCCATATAGTAAAGTTAGTCTATAATCAATCGCATCCCAAGAATGCCTCACTATATTTTTATTTCCTCTGTTTTTGTTTGTATTGTGGCTGATAATTGACAATCCAAACCACCTATCTGACATTTGTTGTTAATCCTTTAGACTTGTTTATATGTTTTCGGTATTTTATATTCCTATCACCGATTAGATCATGTTTGTACTTCATAACTGAATTGAAACACGTACCGCTCCCTGTGGGTTCGACACCAACTCTTCGTTGGGTTTTATACTAGATAATGATCGTCTACACCTAGTATCAGATGAGGTGTAGTGAGTTTTATTGAAAATGGAGCTGCTACGGGGGAGTGGTGTTGTTTAGAATTTTATTATTGAAGTTGAATTGTGATATTTTTGTGTTATAGTGAATCGATTCACTCTGTTGGTTGTGTTTGTGTCTGAAAAGGAGAAGAAATGAGCGTGAAAGGAAGCAACGGTTGACAAATTGGCCACCAAGATGATATTGGGAACTTGAAAAATGTTAATAACCTTATCCATATGGGTGGTGTTGGGGCCATACGTCTATCGCGTGCTGAAGGGAACACTGCTTTTCATGTCACTAGAACAATGCTTCAGCTTTTACAAATGGAGGGATTTTTTGGAGGGTTGGCTCATGAGGATCCCCATGAGCGCATTTGGAATTTTGTCGATGTTTGTGGACTGTTCTCATTAAATAATATCTCTCAAGAATCAGTCGTCTTTGATTATTCCCATTCTCTTTGATGGGAGAAGCTATAAAGTGGCTAGCTGATCTCCCGAGAAATTCCATTACCACTTGGGATGAGCTTATCGTAACCTTATATGTGACGTACTTTCCCCTGTGAAAAATGATGAAGTTAAGGGATAGTATTCATGGTTTTAAACGCTTGGAGGGTGAGCCAATCCACGAGACGTGGCTGCGATTTCAGAAACTATTACTTCAATGCCCTACTCACGGACTTCTCAATAATGTCTTGTTGCAATACATTTATAGGAGTCTTGACTCGGTGAAGAAAGGAGTTTATGATCAACTTATTCCCGGAGGTATAATGCAAAAACCTAATGAGGTCGCATCTCCACTCCTCGATGGCATGACCAAAATCAATTGAGTATGGTACACTAGTGCAGACCAAGTGTCTCCTCTCACTTTTAGGATGAAAAAAGAGTAGATCAAGAAGGATCAAGAGACATACCAAAATATGGCCAAATTGATAACCCAACTGGACTTATTGTCGAAAAATGTGATGGTTAGTGGGTTGATGAGTGTTAATGATGTGGGTATTGGTAGAGCAAATCCCGATGAAGCATAATTTTAGGCATTGTATAACGAGGAAGTGAACTTCCTTGCAAATCAAGGAAGAGGTTTTCGTTCAAACTATCCAAAGCTAGGTGGAAAAACGGGTTAGAATAGATATGATGGATTAATAGATCGTGATAGAGAATGGTGTGACAGTAACACCGCTTGGAAGGAAAAGAAAGGTGATAACGAAATATACGTCCCCCCCATGAGCGTAAAAAAGCAAAGGAACCGGCGACCGTTCGTATAGAAGACATGCTTTCACGCATTCTCCTTAAGGTTGAAGGGTAGGACAAAGTTTTGAAATAAATGGAAGGGGATGTCTCTACACTTAATCTGACGGTCACCTCACTCTCAATGGTCATCAAGCAATTGGAAATGCAAATGGGTCAAAATTCCTCTCATTTGAACCGAAGACCAAAAGGGGTCCTACCAAGTGATACCTTGGCCAACCCAAAGAATGATCCTTGAAAGCGTATCCACATCATGCCACGACGTTAAAATAGACGCTTTGATGTGAGGCCAAAATACATAATTTTAATCATTATTTGCCTCATATTTATTATTTATATTTGTCCTTTTTGAGCGTGGATTTTACGTATTGTGCTAAATAGTATATTTTATTTGTAGGATTAAATTGGTGGAAACATGTCACGACCCAGGACTAGCACCTACATGCGACATGACGTACTCGACCCCGAAGGGGTCTTATACTAGCCTCATAGCATTCTTGAACATAAGAACATAGGAAAATAGAGAAGAATTAAAACATTCATTTACAATCTAAGAAATTTTCGTTCAAAAGCAAGTGGAAAATTTTCTAGACTTTGTCTCAAACCATCTAATACTTTGAGTACAACATTGGGACTTAGCCCATACAAAAGCTTTAACATAAACTAAAAGACATAAAAGGAACATAAATGGGTTTTGTCCTCGAAACTATGAGGACTCACCAAGTCTTCATCTTCAAGCACTTTAGAAACCTATCCTTCAAGCATAGAACACCAATATCTCCAAACCCTACACTTTGGTAAAAAATGGAGAAGAAATATGGGTTAGCACATTATTTATACTAAGTATGGAAGCCATGCAAAAACCATGCTTAAAATTGACATTTATTTAATAGTCGTGCTTTTATGCCATTTTGGTAAAACATCATGAACATTGATAAAAGAGGCATAACTTAAGTCACAACCAATAGTCAAATCATATTTTCACATTTGAACATAATCAACATAAAAATGGTTACCTTCACATTATCGTTCACCTCAAGTAACCCTCAAGCTATACCTTGTGCAATGTATGGATAGTGTCCCATACCACCATCCACACTAAGGTTCCACCATAAGGTCACCAAAAGTGAACTTACCATTCATCCTTTCCATCTTCATATAATACACATACAAGAGACATAAACATTACATAAGTCATATCATCATATAAGGACCATCACCAAAGACAACTCTAAGTCATACTTGTGCAATGTGCAAGTAGCATCCCAAGCTGGTTGGCGAGCTACGACTTAGCTCGCCCTTTGTTCCAGAACTTAGGCCAAAGGGATAGGCCACTAGGCAATCACAAGGGCACAAGGGCGATCAAGTAGTCCATCGCCAAAAGGCCCCTCAATGAAAATTGTTTGTTTCACTCTATCTTGCTAGCGTAGGCCCTTGCTTGCACCCAAGGCTTACTCCTTGCTCAATTAAGTTCTAAAACAGCCTAGACATCAACTTGAGGTCACACTAGTCCACACAATGAGGCTCTAGTTTACACTATCATTTTTCGAGTCTTTACATTATCCCCCACGTAGGAACATTCCTCCACGAATGACACTAAAACACTTTAAGGAAATAAGGACTCATGACTAGCAGCCCATCATGCATGACACATCAATATAAATGAATAATCATTGGAGGAAACATCAACTCCACATCAATAAACTTAATGCAATACAAGAAAGTAGGAACTACTTCTACAAACTCATTATGCATCATAACTTCTTCATTTCTCATTTCATTGGAGGAATTACCTTCTCCAACTCATCTCATGCTCAACATAACATCATTAGGCACATTATGCAATTACACTCAAAATCACATTTAGGCATGTTCAATATTTAACCTCATGAAGCATATAAGCAACTCATACTAAATGCACATTAACATGAAAGGCCACCAACATTAGGTCTACCAATCCGAGGTTTTGCCTAGAATACTTCATCATTCATTCATTCATTCATGAGGAGGCTACCCACATTAGGTCTACCAATCTAACACATTAAGACATTAAGACAACATACATTCATTATTCAGGAGGAGGATGCCTAGGCCTACCAATTCAAGAAACTTCATTCATGATCACATTCATCAATAGAAGAAAAAGATGTCTTAGCCTACCAATTCGAGAAATTCAATATTACATTATAGAACCCTTCACATTCCATCATCAACATTCATGAGTGTCAATTGAGAATATACAATCAACAACAACGAAATTACATTATCTACATGATCATTATTCTATCATTGAAATCACATGCATATCTTCACAACGTAATCATACTTAGAAATTAAACACCTCCACCTTTCAAGTGGATCACCATCTCTAGCACAATTCTACTTCTCCTGTAATTAGGTCATAACTTGCCCCTTTCAAGGCCATAAATTCACTTTCACCAACAAACCTTTCATTACTACAATTAGGCATGAATAGTGATACAATTCAACAATCTAAATCAATTAAGTCATAATCCATCAACATTCATTCATGATCAACAAACCCACTGCATAAGGGCACAATTTTGGAATTGAGAGAAATCATGGGTTTCTAGGGTATTTTAATCATAAATCATCAATTAAACACCAATAAAACGTTTGATTAAAAAACCCATGATATTGAGTAAAACCCTAGATTTTTCATACTTTGTAATCACCTTTGAATTGGCTCCTTGAGTGAAAAGTTAGACAAGGATCAAGACTATCATACCTTTACTAAGAATCCCCAAGCAATTTGAGGAAGAACCACCTTGAAATCACCAAACCCTAGCTTCAATGGCTCCCTTTTACTTCTTCTTTAATGGAGGATTTCTAGTGAGAGAAATATTTGAGAGGAGGTGGGTCTTCTTTTTAATTCTATTTGGAGTGACTTAATTGAAAGGATTTAAGTCAAAAAGGGTTATATAGTTGCTAGGAAAGGAATAGAATAATGAGGGGTCAACTTTGGAAAATAACTAAGGACCCACAAAGTTGAAACTTAAAAATTTACGCCTTGTCCATCTAAGCTCGCCCTTTGGACCCTTAGGCTCGCCAAGTGCACCCTTGGCTCGCCCAATTTTTACAGTGAGCTCATTAAAGGGGCATTTCATTAGGCAATGGAGGGGGATCAATGGGTGATTCGCCAAGCTGGTTTGCAAGCTACGACTTAGCTCACCCTTTGTTCCAGAACTTAGGCCAAAGGCACTGCCCACTAAGCGATCACAAGGGCACAAGGGTGACTTGCCCAACCCTTTGGGCGATCAAGTAGTCCCATTGCCAAAAGGTCCCTCAATGAACATGGTTTATTTTGCTTTATCTTGCTAGCCTAAGCCCTTACTTGCACCCAAGGCTTCCTCCTTGCTCAATTAAGTTTTAAAACAACCTAGACTTCAACTTAAGGTTACACTAATCCACATGATGAAGCTCTAGTTTACCGTATTAGATTCCGAGTCAAAGATGGAAGGTTGAAGAAGGAAATCAAGCAGGCGGTTTAATGGTTTAATTGAATACTATATCAATATTTCAATATACTAGAAGTGTAGCGCAAAGTGAAGAAACCATGTTGTTATTTCATTGCCACATGGCAATCTTTAAAGCCACTGGCCAATTGATGCATGGCAATAAAACAAATAATTTGAGGCAGTACTGTTCTACTCGGACAGCTCACGCGACGAAAAAAAAGGAATCCAATTTCTTTTGGTTTTGGATCATTAATTTAATTTGGACTCAATTATTTTATTTAGGGTTTTTCTATATTTATAAATAGTCCATAGAAATAATTATTTGTGGGGTGGCCAAGATCCAAGAAATAATACACCATATAAACTTTCTTCTAGCTTAGGAACTTTGTAACGACTCAGAAAATGATAGGTTAAACTAGAGCCTAAACATGAGGGTTAACGTGAAGAGTTAAGGGCAAGGGCTAAGAGTTTTGGGTATAGGCCATGGTTTGGGAACCTAGGATTCCTAAAACTTAGCCTAGCTTCTGCCTCCCTAGACCAGGAGTGTCTTCACGACTAGTAGTGGTCACCAGGAGCCATGGTGCCAACCATGGTGGCTAGGAAGTAAGCCCTAGAAAGGTGCCAAGCCAAGTTTCCCTTTCACGAGCCACTTCACGACTGGTTGTCCCGACCACGGGGCATGGGAAGGCTCGTGGGTTGCCTTAGCTTGGTGCGAGATGTTGCAAGTTGAGGAAGCCATTGTTCCAAAGACCACGGGGACCACCACAAGCCCCGGCCCTAGACGGTCTTTCAAAGTGGGCGTGGAGTTCACTTAGCCTCAAAGGAAGCAAGGTAAATTTGCCTAGATGTTGCCTCTATTTTCACGAGCATCACCGCGACTCGTGGTGGTGATCACGGATCGTGGGAGCTTCCGTGGACTTACCTTGACCTTGGAGGTCTTGGCAAGGTTGGGAGGCACACTGCCTAGGGGACCACAGGTACCACCATGAGCCGTGGTTCCCCTCACGACCCGTCAAAGTTGGCGTGGTCCCTGACGGGGCTGCCTCATTTAGGGAGTTTTTATTAATTTCGTTTTTATTGTTTATTGGGTGGGGTTGATTTTAATTGTTTTATATCACTAGTATATATAGTTTTAAGTCCTAAAACTATTCATTCACTCATTAATTCCCCAAATCAAAACAAGAGTTCTTCTTTCCCAATATTCTCTATCTAAACTCATGGAAGAAGAAGGAAACCTTTGAAGCTAGGGTTGGTGATTTCAAGGTGTTTCTTCTTCAAATTTCTTGGGGAATCTTAATAAAGGTATGGTGATCCTTCATCTAGGGTTAGCTTTCACCCTAGAGAAAATTTCAAAGAAGTTTACAAAGTTTTCGATGTTCATGAAAAACCTATGGTTTTACTCAATCTCATGGGTTCTTTCTCCAAATGATTTCAAATGGTTATTAATGTATTATAATGATTGTATTGATATTTAATTGATGATTTATAATGAAAATACTCTATGAACCTATAATTTCTTTCAATTCCTAAATTGTGCCTTTATGAAGTGGGTTTGTTGATTATGAAAGCTTATGAATGAAAATTGTTTAAATTGCTTTGGAGTATTAAATTGTACCATTATCTATGCCTAATTATGGTTAACTATTTGTGAAGTGAGGATTTGTGATCATGGCCTTGAGAGGGCAAGTTATGGCTAATTTCATGTTAAAGTAAATTTGTGCTTGAATTGTTGATCCACTTGAAAGGTGGAGGTGTTTACTTACTATGTACATTGTGGTCATGGCCTTGACGGCATAGTGTGAGGAATTGAAGTATTATCATGATGTTATATATGTGAATGTGATGTGAAGGATTTGCATGTGATTTCAATGAGAGAATGATGATCATGTATAAGATGTAATTGTGTTGTTGTTGATAGTATATTCTCAATTGACACACATGAATGATGATGATGGAATGTGAAGGATTTCTATAGTGAATGTTGAATCTAGAATTGGTAGGCTCATGCATCCTTTTCTTGTATAATGAATGTGTCTTAACTTGAGGAATATGAATTGATAGGCTATGGCATTATTTTTATATATGATTAATGAATGTATCTTGACTTGATGGATATGAATTGATAGGCTTAAGACATTCTTTTCATAAATGATCTAATGTAATGGAGGCTCTAGAATCGATAGGCTAGTTGCATTCATTTCTAAATGAGTCAATGTACCATGAATCAATAGGCTAGTGGCATTCCTTTCATAATTATAAGAATTTAATGAGGGACCATGAATCGATAGGCTTATGGCATTCCTTTCATGGGGACCCTAGAGCTATCCTTGAATGTACCATAGATCGATATGCTTATAGCATTCCTTCCTTGGTAAGGATGTATCAAGGGTCGATATGCCTATGGCATTCCTCCTTAGTAAACTAATGTATTGTGAATGAATTAATCTATGGGAATGTAGGCTAAGCACCGAGTGGATATGGTTAGATGGAAACTCTACCAATGTTAGGTTAGAGTTCCAAGGAACATCTTGCTATCCCATACCATATTAGCCAACAGATTCCATCCAAGCTAAATTTATCGTTCTACCTTAGGCAAGTGGAACACCTCTTTACGGTGTGGGGCTATATGACACCGGATTCCATGTGTAGCTTACATGGTCTATGTCAGTTAAATGCTTATTCCCATCACGTGAGATGTGCATTATGGTTTCTTGAGAGATTCTATAAAGTGTAGGTGGTAGTATGGGATGCCATCTATACATTGCACGAGTAGGCTTTGATAGGGTCATAGTGAGTTCTCTAAGTCTTAATGACTAATGTATTAAAGTCCTCTAAATGAAGTAATTGATGAATGTTGACTCTTAAATGTTTAATGTGATATGCATGGTATGCTTGGGTTGTATTATGAGTTACTTCCTTGTTATGACTTATTGTATATGAATGTGCCATGTCTAGGGTGACTTCAAAGGAGTACTTAGTATGAGTAGTAGTATGGGATGCTACTTGAACATCGCACAAGTAAGACTTAGAGTTATCGTAGATGTTGGCCTTAATGTGATGATGTGATTCATGTAATGTTTATAACTCTTAAATGCTTTATGGTGTAAAGATGAAAAGGAATTGATGGTAAGTTCACTTTAGGTGATCGTAATGTGGTGCCTTGGTGTGGATGGTGGTATGGGACGCTATCCATACATTGCACAAGGTATAGCATGAGGGTTACTTGAAATGAAGGTCTAAGGAAAAAGGTAGTGGTTTACATGTTGGTATTGTTCAAATGTGATGTTAAGACTTGTATGATGGTTATACTTGTAATTGATGTCTCTTATGCTATTTTTCTTGATACTTCTAAAAGGTGGCATGATGCATGGTTTCCAACCAAATGTCCATTTTAAAGCATGTTTTTTCATGGTCATCATACTGAGTACTTAATTGTGCTAACCCCATTCTTCCCCTTTTTCTTACTAAAGTGTAGGATTTGGAAATGTTGGTGTTCTATGCTTGAGGAGTAGGTTTCTAAGGTGCTTTAAGATGAAGACTTGGTGAGTCCTTATAGTTTCGAGGACAAAACCCATTGTTTTTCCTTTATGTCTTTCTTTGTATGTTTTAGAGTCTTTGTATGGGCTTAGTCCCAAATTGTATCCAAAGTATTAGATGGTTTGAGACATGTTATAGAAAGTCATCCGCTTACTTTTTAATGAAAATGATTCAATTGTAAATGAAACCTTTTAATTCTTCTCTATTTTCAAGTATCTTATGCAATGAATGAGCTATGAGGCTTGTATAAGACCCCTTCGGGGTCGAGTACACCGTGTTACGACTAGGGGGTACTCTTAGGTCGTGACAAACTTTGGCAGAGCCGCCATGGAGGCCGGAGAATTGTGGTTTATTCTTTCTTCTCCTTTATTAGTTATTTGTATTCATGATTAATAAAAGATAGTTTAGCTATAGTTCTTAACTTTTTATGATTAACACAAGCATATTTATTTTAATAAATTTTGGGTGTGTTTTTGAGATAATGAGTAGCTAAATTTCATAACTAGGGTTGTGGGAACCATAAGTGATTAACAAAGTATGAATAATAACTATGTAATTTCTTGAATAGTTTTGAAGCATGAATTGATAACTCTTTCATCTAGAAGTCTTTTTAACGGTGCGCAATCTTAGAACTCGCCTTGTTCTACTTGTCGGACCAAGGGGGTAGTTAATAAGAAATGAATTATCAACATAGATTTATTGTGTTACTATCTAATACTCTGATGTCAATTGGTGCGAGGGTGAAAACTAAGTCATACAATAATGTGAAGACAAATATGAGTTAAAGGTAAGGGTTAGTAAATTATACACAGGTAACCGGACCAAGGTGCGGGGTGAAATTCCCTATTTACCGGACCAAGGATTGAGAGATACATAACTTACCACTTTGCATGTGATACACTAGGATCAGATTACTAATATTAAGATTACCGCGTTATGAGCTTATGGGGAACACATTCCTAGTTATTTCTAATAATCTCAATATAAATGAATACTTAGTTCAAACCTATTTTTATTGTTTTTATATTTTTTTCAATCTAAGTACCCCATTTTTATATAACGACTATCGAGTTAAATATTTGTTGTTGATAATATTCTTCCATATTCTCTGTGGGATCGACCCCGACTCATAGTTGGATAAATATATGAGCAAGCCTTCCTTTGGTGCCTTTATATCCATTCCGATGTTGACTTTACCAGAAGGTACAAATAGTTTTTTGGTGTATTGTGATACCTCTAGAGTTGGGTAAAGTGATTGCTTATGCTTCAAGTAAACTTAAAGTTCAGGAGAAGAATTATCCTACCCACGACCTTCAGTTAGCAGCGGTTGTTTTTGCCTTAATGATTTGGAGGAATTATTTGTATCAGGTTGAGAAGTCTACCACCCAATGATCCAGAATGAACAGACGCTGAAGGCAAAGCATAAACGGTGATGAATTAGAAGAAGGGCGAATCACCGAGTCATTCGGCGTTCGCGACTAACCCGCTGAGAGATCCGCTAGCACTATTTTTTGAAGTCTATAAATACTAAACTCTTTACTAGTCTAAAAAAAAGGAGAGTCGGCACAGTACTGTAATTTTTACTTTAGCTTTGATATTTTCTCTCAAGTTTGGAGAGGGTTTTTGGAGGACTTAAAGAAGAAAGGAGTTCATCTTCCCCAAATTGGAAGTGTGTCTTCTCTATTCTTTTTTCTTTGCTTAAATCAAGGTTTAATTTCTTATACCCACTTGATTTCAACACCATTTTAGGTATAATTTCTTATTTCTTTATGAGTGGCTAAAAACCCCTATTCTTGGGGTGTGATTTAGCGAATATCGGTTAAGATTGTTGTTGGGTCTTGCTTGCTGATAGGTTAGATGCATTTTAATGGTGATTTCAACTAGTGGTTGTTGTTTAATTTAATGGGTTTTGTAGTTGCAAATACAAAACCACCATGTGTTTTCGGCTTGCTCGATAGAGAGGTCGCGAAACCAAGACCACTAGACTAATGGCCTAAGGAGTGGGTCGACATGAGGTTCAACTCGAGAGGGTGAGCCCTAGTCCCATATCCTAACACTCAGCTCGAGAGAATGAGTGGGGTAAGGTGTAGGCTGGCCTTCATGCGGCAAGTGGGTGTCCGAGAGGAACCCATTTGAAACGGTGTAAGTTGCCCGAGAGGGAACTTATTCCCATTTAAAGCTTAGCCTAGTCACTATTATCTTGCAAATTTCCTATCGAAAGCATGTACCGAATAATTTAGATTAACCCGTATTCCGGTCACATTCCAAGAATCCCCTCTCATTCATAGAATTCTTTGTTATTTTTACAGTTTTTGCTATACTTGTGACAAAACCCCCAAATATATATTTGACACTTTTGTGTCCCCCTTTAACTTATAATGTCTTTAATCATTAATGTCATTAGCTACGACTAGTTAGAACCGAATTTTATTTTTCTATTAATTCTCTAAATCACTCCCCTGGGACTCGACCCCAACCCTTGGTTGGGTCATTATACTATTGCACGATCGTAGACACTTGCATCGGAAGTTGTGTCGTTGATTACGCAAACATCCAAATGGCACCGCTGCCGGGGAGGTGTTATTTGGGAATTCTTAGTTAAGTAGAATTTTTTATTATTCCTAGTTTTAGTTTTACTAATCTAAATTGTAGTTTTGTTTTGCTAGATTGAATATTGAAGCAGGGAACTAAGGATGGAAAATCATTATGGATATCACATGAATCATCCCCTTCAGAAACTATTGAACCTAAGGGAAAACCTCCTGATATTTAAACAGGTAGGGTGTGAGACAATTAAGGAAATGTAGCTGAAGTTTCAAGCGGTGCTACAACCATGCCCGTCTTATGGGATGACGGACAAGGGACTACTGGAGTACTTCTACAGGGGTCTTCGACCCGAGAATAGACGTATAGCCGATCAACTTTGCAAGGGCAGTATGCTACACTAGCCCTATGAAGTTGTAGCAAAACTACTTGATGGCATGGTAGATGCCAGCAAAGAAGCCAAAGAGAAGCAGGAGTGGAAACCACTAGTCACCCAGTTGGATATTCTATCCAACCGAGTCACGGAATTGGATATACAAGCCATGGGAAAATAAAAGCACCCCTCTTTCCGAGAGTGTAAACATGGAAACAAGAAGAGATGTGTGCAAGATGATGGAGCTCTTTCACTCATTCAAAAACAAATTGAGACAAATGAGAAGATGTTGAATGAGATGAAGGAGAACATCGAAATTCTAAATGAAGCGTCAACCTCTCAGTCCATCATTATTCAGCCGTAGGATGCTCAAATTGGTCATTTGATATCAGGTCATTACCCACCATTCGCCGAGGACTCGCCTAATTGCAACATGGGCGACTCCGAAAATGAAGAGTAGTTGTTGACTTGCGTCATGCCACGACGTTAACTAAGGAGCTATTTGGGATGCCACCCAAAACCCCTTATTATTTTTATATTTGCATATTCGTAAAATAATAATATGTTGTTGGTATGGGTTGAAGTGTGCGAAGTGCTAAAAAAGTGCAGGGTGACAAGCAACAGAGCCAATTGGCGAGTCGCCGAAAAGGTCGGCGAACTCAACTTTATCTGCCGTTTGACTCCAAACATCTCCAATATTTGATCCTGTAAAACTCGGTGAACTTGTGAAATTATTGGCGCATCATTGACTCTGTTGGCGATCTTGATGTAGACCGTCCTTTGAACTCCTAGGTTTTCTAGAAAATTCTGTAAAACTCGGTGAAACATATGATTGCTCGGTAACACGACAATTGATTCGACGATTCAGACTGATATCGCTGGGTTCGTAGGAATAGGACATCGCTTGAGTTTGAATCGTATTCGGGCCATGAGGCTTTGTGAAGATCAGGAATTTATTAGACCTTAGAGACCTCATAATCTCTGGGTACTTGTCAATCACCCCATCTGTGGATAGACGTTTCTCCTCAATGATTGTCCTCAGCCACTCAGTCATTAATATGGTCATAGACTTAGTAGGAGGACACTGAACTGGTGGTGCAAGCACCACTGCCGGTGCTGGTACTAGAAGAGGAGTGGTGGTAGGCTGAAGATTCCTGATCCTAGATGGATCGTTCATCCTCTTTGATCGCAGCTCTGCCCTCTGTGCTGCTACTAGTTAATCATCATCTAAAGCTGCAATTAGGGGCTCATGGTGCTCACCTTCACTCTCAGAATTGGTGAGGTGAGTGGTGTAGATACCATCACTGTCGGAGCTGGCCTCCAATGACGCTGGTGATTTACTTTTTCCTTTTCCCTTCCTACTAGTTGTAGGAAGTTTTATGGCCTTGGCCCTAGATGCAGCTACATCCTCATTGATTGTGATTCCCTTGGCCCTTTTATAGGGCGACATGTCTCTACCAGGAGCCTTAGGTCTAGCAATGTCCGCAAAAACATCAGGATGAGTTAAAAATAGTTCAAGATAAATCACAGAAAAACAGTTGCAGACAGACTCGCTGAACCTATTAGCGAGTCGCAAAATCACTTTGGCGAGCTAGATCGGGTTCGCTAAGGGAATGGCTCTAAAATATAAAAAAAAATTGGCCAGTGGGCGATGGAAAAGGCTTTTTGGCGAATTGCCGACAACATTCAGCGAGCAAGGATCAGCCCGCCGAAAGTTACTGTTCAATTTAAGCTACAGGGGTTCAGAGAAAGGGCAATCAAAAAGTCTTTCGGTGATTCACCGAGGTCAAGCTTCTCGCCAAAATTTACAGAATCAAACATCAAGTTTAGCAAGAAATTAAATGCAAGATGGGGGACTTTGGCGAACCGTCGAGTGCTTTGGCGAGCTCGACAAGCTCACCAAATGACCCAACATGCTTACTTTCAACTCAACTTCTCGAATTCAACCCCGCAACCCCCGAAAACAAAATCAAAGCATGCATTTATCAAATTAAAGATGGATCCAATACACTCATTACCCTGGGATATTCAGACTTTTGCCGGTTTTTCCAAATTTGGCTAATTTACGAACTTTTGCCCTTAAGAATGATGTAACCCGCTCTATCATTGGGAAAATTACGTCGTTTGGCACAAATACGTGTTACTTAGACTTCACTCGACTAGACCCAAAAACATGCAAGCACAACCCACGAATTCTAACCAATTTTAAGGCACAAAATTGCAGGAATTGAACATTATAAACACTACGGGCAAGGTTATCGAATTAACACAAGCACATACAAACACAATTAAGATTAGAGAGGCCCAACACACATCAATAAGATAAGATCATTTGCATAAGATTTTAAAATGGTAAAACTAAACTCGGGGTTCGGAAAACCAACCTTAAATGCCGATTAAAATGATATTGTAATGCTAGGAGGCAATGTAATCCACTCCGAACACAGTTCCAACGACTAAAACATGGTAGAAATGCAAAAAATAGAGAATCTAAAGGGCGGGTTTGAGTTTGAGAAGTTCAAAAGTGAGGGAAAGTGAAAGAGTTGGAAGTTTAAATTTTTGACCTTTTGAAACCGTCTAGTTCTCGCCAATTCGGCGACATTAGTTTTGCTCACCGATCCACCTGGCGAGTCACCGAGTGGTCACTTACCCCATCGAGTTTTACAGGACCCCCATTTAATTAGAGTGTCTAAACGACGGACTAGATAGTGATTGCCGACCTGGTCGGTGATTCGCCAAGTTGCTCGTGGGTTGCCGAGTTTCACAGACTCCAATTTGAAATTGTCTTGGGTCCAACGGCGGTTTAGATCGGGGTCACCGACCTCTTCGACGATGCGCCGACTGTATTATAAGTTCACCAACCTGCACTTTTGCAAACACTTTCCACACTTTGACATGCACAATCAACACACCATTATTCCAAACTTAAAAAGAAAGAAATTAAAATCTTGGGTTGCCTCCAGTAGTGCCTTAGTTAACATCGTGGCACGACGCAAGTCTACACTTAAAACTCATTCTTGGGGTTAGCCACAGTATCACTAGGCAAACTCCCTTGCTGTCTTGGGTTCAAATGAGACGAGATAAGACCCATTTGGGTCTCCAACTACTTGATCGATACTGATTGGGAGCTAACGGTCTGGCTAAGGGTTGACAGATCTTTTTTCATTTCTTTGAAAATATTGTCCGACCCCTCAACTGCTTTGAGCATGCGAGAAACCATATCCTCAGACCAACCACCTTCTGAATCCTTTGGCTTTTGGTGCTCATGGAGAGGGACATATCTATCCTTTTCTCCATTCTTCCAATTAGGATTTCGGTCCCTCCATTCTCTGTCGCGATCCTTCCAACCTTCGTCTGTTTTCAAACCTTGGTTACCACCCTACCTTGGGTAGTTTGAACAATAACCACAACCTTGGTTGGCTAGGAAATTTACCTCTTTATTGTGCAAAGCCTCAAACTTTGCGTCATCAAGAAAATCACACCCGACACCCACGGTATTGACAATTCCAGCACCAGCTCCCATGACATTTTAAGAAAATATGTCAAGTTGTTTCATGATCTTGGCCATGTTCTGGTCTCTCTCTTGATGTTTGCCTATTTTCTCTTTGGTAAATTTGAATTCGAGAGGAGAGACCTGATATTCACGGGTGTACCTAGCCGGATTTATTTTAGTCATGCCATCCAAAGTTGAGTTGTTATCACATAAGGTTGCTGCATCAAACCTCCAGGATAAAGTTGGTCAGCAACACCCTTATTTACCGAGTTAAGACTCCAGTAAAAATACCATAGCAACACATTTTCAGGCAAGCCATGAGTTGGGCATTGAAGCAATAACTTCTTGAATCGCAACAAAATTTCATGAATTGGTTCGCCTTCCATACGCTTGAAGCTATGAATGATGTATCGAAGAGTCATAATCTTCAAAGCAGGGAAAAATAACACTTGAAATTCGGTAACCAACTCCTCCCATAAAGTGATTGATAAATGTGGCAATTCAGCTAGCCAGTTACAGGCTTCTCCCATCAAATACTATGGTAACAACCTCAACCGGACCGACTGTTGGGAGATATTCTTTAAGGAGAAGGGTCTTCAAACATCAACAAAATTTCTAATGTGCTCTTGGGGGTTCTCATAAGCCAAACCACCGAACATCCCTTTCAATTGCAAGAGCTGCAACATAGTACTTGTGATGTGGAACACCACATTCCATTCGACCGGAGGCAAGCGAATGGAAAAAATTCCTTCCATAAGATGGGGGTCATTAGCATTTGGCACATTGACATCGTTAAGGTTTCTGATGTCATCTTGGTGGCCTACTTGGCTACCATTGCTTCCGTTCACACTTATACTTCCTATTTCAATACACAAACAAGCAAAACAAAACTAAAATTAAGGAAGTTCAACTATGACTAACAAGAACAAAATTCAGCTTAACCAAAAATTCTCAAGTAACACCACTTCCCGACAACGGCGCCATTTTGATTTCACGTATCAGGACACTTCAACTAATTCTAAGTGCCAACAATCATTAGTCAGTAATATAGCCCAACTAAGTGTGTTGGGGTCGAATCCTATCGGGAGTGGTACGTAGTTGAGAATCAATAGAAAAACATGAATACGCTCAAGTCAATCATAGCTGAAAACTTTTATGAACAAAGGCATGATTCAAGTTTGGGGTGACACAAGTGTCAAATAACAAGCGGGGTTTGTTTGCAACTATTAGCAACAATAGCAAATAACACGAAAATAGCTAATATGGAGACGGGTTCTTGGGATTTGATTGGATTATGGATTAATTTTGACAATTGGGTGATTGCAATTTATAGTAAATAGTTGTAAATCAGTGAATAAGCTAGACTTTCATATGGATAAACTTTCCCTCGAACAATTTACCCCGAATCAAATTTCTTTTTCTCAAACACGAATAAGAAGCAATTGAGAACAACCTTCGCTTTAGTCCATCACTCTCTCGAGCTGAATGCGTGGAAAAGGGTTTAGGATTCACTCTCTCAAGCTGAACCCTTGACAACCCAATACCAAAGACCATCAAATCAGTAATCATGATTTTAAAACGTTTCTCTTGAGCAAGCCAAAAACACGTAGGTATAGTTGAATTTGCAACTACAACACTTTAGATTAAGCCACAATTACTGAAAGAAATCACTTTTAAATAACATTTAAACTATCAATTAACAATACTCAGTAGCTAAATCAACCCATAATCACATAATCACACCCCAAGAATTGGGGTTTTAGCTAGACATTTTAAAAAAGTAGAAATCGTTACCAAATTGTGTTTCTATCTAGTTTACTCAGCTAGATGTCCTGGCCAAGAAAGTCATGGAATTGGAGGTTATGTCTAGAAGAAAGGACAAGTACATCCCCTCTCACGAGCGTCGAAAGATAAAGAGGCAAGAGGGTGGGAAAATTGAAGATGTCCACTTACTCATTCTGCACAAAGTTTAAGAGCACGACAGAGAGTTGGAGGAATTAAGAGAAAATGTCTTAATGCTGAACCAGAAGACAATCTCTCATTCCGTGCTCATTCAGCTACTAGGGTCCCAAATGGACCAAGTGTTGTCTCGATTCTTCCTAGAGCTAGAAGAGGGGTTGCCTTATCAAAATAAGGCAAACACCACTAATGGAACTTAAGCAGGGACTTGCGTCGTGTTTATCACTTTATTTTTCTTTTAGAAATAATCGTGTGCTGAATTTGCAGGTTGAAGTGTAGAATGTGTTTGAAAAAGTGCAGGTTGGCGAGTTAAAAGTCCAGTTGGCGCATCGCAGAAAAGATTGGCGAGCCCGACTTGGACCGCCATTGGACTCAAGACACTTTTAAATTGGAGTTTGTAAAACTCGGCGATCCTAGTAGCAACTTGGCGAATTGACTACTAGTTCAGCGATCACGACATAGTCTGCCATTTAGACACCCACATTAATTGGTGGTCATGTATAACTCGGTGAGGTAAGGGCCCACTAGGCGTGTCACCGAGTTGGTCGGCGAGTAAAACCTATGTCGCCATATGTGCGAGAACTGGACTGTTTTTAAAGGCCAAAGGTTTAAACATTCAAACTCTTTCACTTTATCGCACTTTTGAACTTCAAAAACTCACACCCACAAAATATTATCTATATTTCTTGAATTTTATCGCATTTTAGTCGTTGGTTTTGTGTTCGTAGTGGATTTCGTTGTAGCCTAGCGTTTCAACTTCTTTAATCATCATGTAAGGTTAGTTTTCCGAACACCAAATCTTAATTTAGCAATTTTGTACTCATTTGCAATGATTTTATCTTAGTGAAGTGTGATGGGCCTCTCTGATCATAATTTAATATATGTGTGCTCGTTTTAATTTGAATATCTTGCACGTAATGCTTATATTGTTGAATTATTGTTATTTTGTGCCTTAAAATTGTTTAAAATTTGTGGGGTTATGCTTGCATGTTGTTGGGTTTAGTCGGATGAAGTCTAAGTAACCCGTAATTGTGCCAAATGACATATTTTGTCCAATGATGGAGAGGTTGACGTAGTTCTTAAGGGCAAAAGTCGTCAAATGGCCATATTTGGCCAAACTGGGAAAAGTCTGAGTATCCCTGGGACATGGGTGTAACGGGTCTTAGTTTAATTGTTGAAGTGCATGTGTTGATTTGTTTTCAGGGGCTGCGGGGTTTAATTTGGGAAGATGGGTTGAAAATAGGCACGTTGGGTCATTTGACGAGCTGGGTCGAGCTCGACGAACCACTTGGCGGCTCGCCAAAGTTCCGCATATCGCCTTTAGTTTCATGCTTAATTATGAGTTGAGTTTTGTGAATTTCGGCGAGACGCCTGAGATCACCAAGTGCAATCGGCTACTCGCCGAAGGTCTTCAATTAATGCCCTTTGTCTGCACTGCTGATGTTAAAATGCACTGTAACTTTTGGAGGGAAAATCCTTGCTCGCCGAATGATACTGGCGATTTGCCAAAAGGGCCTTCCATTGCCGATATGCCAAAATTTTCTGACATTTATGAGCCAATCCTTTTGGTGAGCCCGATCTAGCTCGGCAAAGAGATTCGGCAACTCGCTGACCGGTTCGGCGAGTTTGTCTGAAACTATTTTTCTGTTCAATTGATTGAATTGTTTCTAACTTTTCTTGATGTTTTACAGATATGGCAAGGACAAACCTCGACATGCCACCCCGCAAAAGAGCACGGGGTATTGTGATCAACGAAGGGGGAGCAAACCCTCCCAAAAAGGGATGGCAAGAGCATCTATAGGGAGGCAATGGAAGAGGAAAAAGGCACATATTTGGGTCTCCGGAGCACAACTCTGATAGTGAGGGTCCCCATACAGCATTCTCTGAGCCAGAGAATGACCAGCACCTACAGTCCCGGCTGGCTGAGATCCGTGCCAGATCTCACCCTGACTTCACTAGTGTCCCTTCAATTTCTACACTAGTAGGTTCAGTGCTGGGTCAAACACTTTCTGTGGCCTAGGCTCCTCAACTGGTTAAAATGTGAGGGATTGCAAACTATCCTCGAGGAGAAGCTGTTATCTACAGAAGGCTTAGAGGGAAGATACTTTGGAGTGAGGGAGACACTCCAGTACTATCATTTGGAGCAGTTCACTAGGCCCCGAGTCCCCTACATTTCTACATGGGTCCGGGAGTTCTACTTTTCATATGGTGACCTGGTCCCTAAAAGCAAGAAGAAGGCCAGTGAGTTCAGATCGGTAGGGTCCATTATGGTATGGGGGACAGTGATGCATTGTAGTCGTGATCACATCAATGCGGTATTTGACAGGGGTCCGAATCCCTAACTCTTGAATCAGTTCCTGTAGTTAATAAGTTTCTAGAAGTGTTTTTTCAGATGATCTTCCCAGAGTTCCTACCAAAGGGGACATCGGCTGCTGGATTGATCTCCTTCTAGATACCCAGCCTATCTTTATTCCTCCATACAGAATGGCTCCAGCTGAGATTAAGGAATTGAAAGAGCAGTTGAAAGACCTTCTAGATAAGGGCTTCATCAGACCTAGTATTTCGCCATGGGGTGCACCAGTGTTGTTCGTAAAGAAGAAAAATGGTTCTCTCAGAATGCGCATTGACTATAGGCAGTTGAACAAGGTCATAATCAAGAATAAGTATCCCATCATTAGGATTGATGACTTGTTTGACCAACTTCAGGGTGCTAGTCATTTCTCAAAGATAAACCTCAGATCAGGTTATCATTAGCTTAAAGTCAAAGATAGTGACATTCCGAAGACAGCCTTTAGAACTCAGTATGGTCATTATGAATTTGTAGTCATGTCATTTGGACTAACCAATGCTCCTGCAGCTTTCATGGACTTGATGAACAGAGTGTTGAAGCAGTACTTGGACTTGTTTGTTATCGTCTTTGTTAATGATATCCTCATTTACTATAGGAATGAGGAAGAACATGCCAGTCATTTGAGAGTTGTTCTGCAAACTATCATAGATCGCCAGTTATTTGAAAAATTTAACAAGTGCGAGTTTTGGTTACAATAAGTTACCTTTCGTGGGCATATTGTGTCTAGTGAAGGAATTCGAGTAGGTTCCCATAAGATAGAAGCAGTGAAATAATGGCCCAGACCTACCTCTGTTACAGATATCAGAAGTTTCTTAGGTCTAGTAGGCTATTACAGACGTTTCGTGGAAGGATTTTCATCCATGGTCAAATGATTGTGAGAAAAGCTTTGCAGAACTAAAAACTAGGTTGACTACAACTCCTGTCTTGACTCTACCAGAGGGTTCATATGGTGATGTGATCTATTGTGATGCATCCAGGGTCGGCCTAGGTTGTGTATTGACGGAATGAGGTAAGGTTGTAGCTTATTCTTCTAGACAACTTAAGGTACATAAGAAGAATTATCCGACTAATGACCTCGAGCTTGTAGCAGTGGTGTTTGCACTCAAGATTTGGAGACGCTACTTGTATAGTGTTCATGTAGATCTGTTCACAGACCTTAAGAGCCTCCAGTATGAATTCACCCAGAAATAGTTGAATCTTCGCCAGAGAAGGTGGCTTGAGTTCCTCAAAGATTATGAAATGAGCATGCATTACCATCCGGGTAAGGCAAATGTAGTAGCAGATACTCTTAGCAGATTATCTATGGGTAGTGTAGCACATGTTGAGGAAGAAAGAAAAGAGCTAGCAAAGGATGTTAAAAGACATGCTAGCCTAGGAGTTTGTCTTATGAGCATATCAGATAGTGGTGTAACGGTTCAGAATGGCGCAGAATCTTCTTTGGTAGTAGAGGTTAAGGAAAAGCAAAACAGTGATCCAATCTTGCTTGTACTTAAGGGTGCAGTCCACAATCAGAGAGTCGAGGTTTTCTCCCAAGGGGGAGATGGTGTGCTTCGCTACCAAGGTCGATTATGTGTTCCTAATGTGGGCGGCGAATTGAGACAACATATCCTTGCAGAGGCCCATAACTCCAGATATTCTATCCATCTAGGTGCCATTAAGATGTACCCCTATTTGCGGGAAGTCTATTGGTGGAATGGTATGAAAAGAGATATAGCACGCTTTGTGGCTAAGTGCCCCAATTGCGAGAAAGTCAAGGTAGAACATCAGAAACAAGGAGGCATGACTCAAGAGATTGACATTCCTACTTGGAAGTGGGAAGTGATCAATATGGACTTTATCACAGGTTTACCTCGTACTCGCAGACAGCATGACTCCATTTGGGTGATTGTTGATAGGGTTACTAAGTCTTCTCACTTTTTGGCGGTCAAGACTACAAATTCGGCAGAGGATTACGCCAAGCTTTTCATTAATGAGATTGTGAGGTTGCATGGGGTTCCTTAGTCTATTATCTCAGATAGAGGTCCTTAATTTACCTCTCATTTCTGGAAGTCATTACAGAAGGGTCTTGGTACTCAGGTTAACCTTAGCACAACATTTCATCCATAGACGGATGGTCAGGCAGAGCGTACCATTCATACCTTAGAGGACATGTTGAGAGCTTGTGTGATCGACTTCAAAGGTAATTGGGACGATCACCTTCCTCTTATTGAGTTTGCCTACACCAATAGTTAGCATTCCAGCATTCAAATGGCCCTTTATGAGGCATTGTATGGGCGTAGATTTAGATCTCCAGTTGGTTGGTTTGGAGTAGGTGAAGCAGCCTTGATAGGACCAGATTCAGTTCTTGATGTTATGGAGAAAGTGCAACTCATTAGAGATAGACTTAAGACTGCCCAGAGTTGCCAGAAGTCTTATGAAGATATGAGAAGGATGGAACTAGAGTTCCAAGTTGATGATTGGGTTTTTATGAAAGTGCCACCTATGAAGGGGGTGATGAGATTTGGAAAGAAAGGGAAGCTCAGTCCCAGATATGTAGGCCCTTACCGGATCTTTAAAAGGATTGGTAAAGTGGCTTATGAGTTAGAGTTGCCAGCAGGTTTAGCAACAATGCATCAAGTCTTTCACATTTTACTTTTGAAGAAGTGTGTGGGTGATCCAACATCCGTATTTATTACGCCAACATGCCCCTATACCTTTGGCAATGTTTATTAGGTCTTCTCGATGGGGCGTATACATCGAACTCCACATTTAGCTCATGTGATTTTATTATCGGTTATTAGTAGTTCCCACAGTTCAGACAGATCCTATTGTATTGACCATTTCTCAGTATATCCAGTATTCAATTTCAGCATGTTATAAATTGGTCATTGTATTCAATTATCTAAGTATTCAGTTTCTATATCATGTTAAGATTATGTCATTGTTTATTTTCTTTGTTCAGTTATATGTTATTTCAGTTGTATTCTATCCTGCATGCTTAGTACCCTTCAAGTACTGACACATACTCTGCACTACACCTTCTCATGATGCAGGTTCAGGTTCTCAGCATCCAGATCACGCTTAGATCTGTTCCAAATCTCAAGTTCAGCAGAATCAGTGGTGAGTCCTCATTCTTTGAGGAAAATAGTCATGAGTTTTGTTTTAGTATTTTAGTCCTTAGTTTCAGTTTTGCTAGACTTAGTTGGGGTCTGTCCCAACATTTCTAGTCAGTTAGAGGCTATTTTCAGACATAGTTAGATTCATCTTAGTATTGAGTTGATATCATCTTTGTATTAAACTCATCAGTTATCATTTATCTCAGTTATAGTATATAGGTATTCCCCATCTTTTTATTTTTATTTATTATTTAGCTTCCGCATCAGTTCTGGTCCTTGGTCCTTTGTCTGTGTCTCAGGGTAGTCTCGGGGTGTGACACTTGAAGCCTCCATTCCGAGCATGATTCGGACTGCCCTGGCTGATGTTGTGACACCATTGAGCGCTGAAATTGATGCCCTTGTGGCAAGAATAGCAGTGTGTGCGCATCGACAAGGGGCCACAAAGAAAGTGACGGCCTTAAAGGTTGGTATAGCTATATTACATAGCGATTTGGATCAGCTAAAATCCACTAATATGTCCATGATCTTCGGGACGGTTGAGATGCTAGATGTGCCAGAGATGCCTTTGGCTACCACTAGAGATGAGGTTAGAATTGAGAAGACAGATGGTCCCGAGTCTGAGGTAGAGACTGATGAGAAGATGCTTGAGGAGGCTGAGGAAGCTGCATATGAGGGCCTT
Source organism: Solanum sparsipilum (assembly GCA_029582215.1). Classification (NCBI taxonomy): domain Eukaryota; kingdom Viridiplantae; phylum Streptophyta; class Magnoliopsida; order Solanales; family Solanaceae; genus Solanum; species Solanum sparsipilum. Next base: position 29,147 of record JAKRZT010015206.1, on the reverse strand, counting down.
ACTGAAATAGAGAAAGCCATGGTAGATGTTGTTGTGCAGGTTTCTTTTGTAGATACACCCTTGGCAGCTCCTAGTGAGCTACTATTCCATCTGAGGCGACCTCAGGAACAGAGGCCCGAGACTAGACTGATGCACCGGGCATGATGCCCAGACAGATGGAGGGACTGTGTATATAGGATCCCCTCTTTACCTCCCTCTATGTCTTACTTTATTTTGACTTATGGATATTTTATTTTGTTTGCAATTGATGGCAAATGGCTTTATTTGTGATGGGATGAGGCCCACTCTTTGTGTGACATTTTGTGATTGATGTTTTATTTATACATTTGGGTTTTGACCTATAACTTTGTTTTATACTGTATCGATTTGTACCCCAATTTTTGTGGTGTGATTATGTGAATATGGGTTGAATTTACTGCTGGGTTTTGCTAATTGATAGGCTATTCGCTATTTAAAGGTGATTTCATTCAGTAGTTATGTTTAAATTTAATGGGTTGTAGTTGCAAATACAATTTTATCTTCGTGTTTTTGGCTTGCTCGGGATAGAGGTTTTAAAACCAAAACAACTGAATCAATTGTTTGTGGTTATTGGGTTGTCGTGGGTTCAGCTCGAGAGAGTGAATCATAAACTCTTTCCCACACATTCAAATCGAGAGAGTGAATAGACTAAAGCGAAAGTTGTGCTTAATTATTGCTAATTGGTGTTCGAGAGAAACTGATTTGATTCGGGGTACTCTGTTCGAGAGAAAATTTATCACCACTAAAGTATAGCTTAGTGACAGATTTACAACGATTTACTATTAATTGCAATTACCCGATTGTTTACCTTAGCCCATATTCCTTTCATATCCCAAGAATCCCGTCTCCATATTTGTATTTTAGTGTTTCGTTGTCGTTTTAGTTGAATTTTGATTACAACCCCCCTATTCGATAATTGACACTTGTGTCACTCTTAATTTAACATTTTTTTCGTATATGTCATTAGATATAATTGACTAGAGAGAATTTTTTTTGCCAATCCTTTCGGCGAGCCCAATCTCGCAAAGAAAATTGGCGACTCGGCGAGTCTGTTTACAACTATTTTCTATGGCATTGATTGAATTATTTGTAAAGCCATCTGTACCTACTTCGGCCCCTAGGCATTCAGGTACCCCTACTAATACTCCTTCTAACATTCCAGGTTCTTCTGCTGCTGCACTGCCTCCTAGACCTACTGTTGCTGCTGTCTCCCATGTTCCAATCACTCAGGCATCATTACTCCGGATGGAAAAAATTGCCTATTCGGCCGACCCTCGGGCTGCCAGAATTGAGGCCTCTATCCCATACATGATTAATACTACCCTAGCTAATGCCATATCATCATTGAGTGCTGCCATTGATGTCCTTGCAGTGAGGATAGTGTTGTGCGAGCGTGGTCAAGGGGCCACTGAGGAAGTGACGGCCGTAAAGGCCGCCATAGCTGTGTTGCGGAATGATGTGGATCAGCTGAAGTCCACTGATATGTCTATGATTTTCTGAATTGTGGAGATCCCAGATGTGCCAAAGATGCGTCCGGCTACCACCAGAGATGAGGTTAGAGTTGAGGAGACAACTAATCCAGAGTCTGAGGCAGAGATTAATAAATTGCTTGAGGTGGCTGAGGAAGCTTCATATGAGGGCCCTACTGATACCGAGGAGGCCATGGTAGATGCAGTTGTACATGCTTCCTCAGCAGATACATCTATGGCAGCCCCTAGTGGATCTGGGACTGCAATCATTCCTTTTGAGGTGACTCCAGGCACGGATGCCCAGACTGATGGAGCGACTATTTAGACAGGATCCCCTCTTTACCTCCCTCGCTGTCTTAGTTTTATTTTGACTTTTGGATAATTTTGTTTGCATTTGAGGATGAATGCCTTTATTTGTGGTGAAGTGAGGTCCACCTTTTGTGTGACTCTTTTTGTGAATATTGATGTTTTAGTTATATATTTGGGTTTTTGAGCTAAAATTGTGTTATACACTTGCTTTTTGTGGATGATTGAGCTTGTGACTCGTTGTTTTTTATTGTAAATGATTTTTGACACTTCCAAAAAACATTCCACCTATTGTATGTATTTGAATGTGGCTGTTCTTTGGCAAATTTGATTCTCGATTTTGATCAATATTGCTTACTTGAATAGTGCTCATAATCTAATGAACATGAATGTGCGGCTAGGATGATGCCATATGAAGTTGCATAGACAATATTTGAACTTTTTTAATCTCGTTGTGATTAGCAAATTATCAAATTGATTCTCTGAAAGTGTGGAGTCTTGTTTGACTTTGGTGTCGATGCCTTTAGTGATAAGCTTACCATGAACCATGCATGATAACACCTAGAATTTTCCCCGTTGATCCGGTCAACTAAGTGAGGCTACCTCTTGATATGATCTTACACAGTTTTGGAGAGTGTTAGCCAAATTGACATTATTCCTCTTTTTGTGGCCTAACTTGTGAGTGTCTGAACCGCTTTTGAACACCCCTTCAGCATTATCCTTTCCTTTGAAGTAACTTGATAAAAAAACATAACCTTTCTTGATCCATTACTGATGTTTATCGGGACCAATGACACTAACCTACGGTTCGACTGTCTACGATCATCAATAGTATAGTAACCCAACTAAAGGTTGGGGTCGTGTCCCAAGGGATTAGTTTTGGGAATTAATGTAAAATTAAAATTTCGGTGTAATTAGTCTTAGCTAAAGACATTAACGAACAAAAACATTGTAAATTAAAGGGGGTGACACAAAAGTGACAAATATCAAGTGGGGGGGTTTTGTCACAAGTCGTAAAAATAACAAAAATTAACAAGAAAATCAAGTATGGGAAAATGTTCTTGGGGTGTGACCGCAATACAAGTTTAGATAAATCGCTGGGTATATGCTTTCAATAGAAAATTTGCAAGATAATAGTGACTAGGCTAAGCTTTAGATGGAAATAAGTTCCCTCTCGGGCAACTTACATCATTTCAAATGGGTTCCTCTTGGATACCCATTTGCCGCATGAAGACCAGCCTACACCTTACCCTACTCAATCTCTCGAGCTGAGTGTTAGGATATGGGACTAGGGCTCACCCTCTTGGGCTGAACCTCATGTCGACCCACTCGTTAGGCCATTAGTCTAGTGTGCTTTTGGTTTCGTGACCTCCCTCTCGAGCAAGCCGAAAACACATGGGTGGTTTTCTATTTGCAAATATAAACCCATTAAATTAAACCACAACCACTAGGTGGAATCACCATTTAAATGCATCTAACTTATCAGCAAGCAAGACTCAATAACAATATCAACACATATTTGCTAAATCACAGCCCAAGAATGGGGATTTTTGGCTACACATCAAGAAATAACAAAATACACCTAACATGATACTAAAATCAAATGGGTATAAGAAATTAAACCTTGATTTAAGCAAAGGAATAAGAATGGAGATGACCCACTTCCAACTTGGCGAAGATGAAATCCTTCTCTCTTCAAGTCTCGCACAAAACCCTCTCCAAACTTGAGAGAAAACATCTAAAAACGTACTATTCTATTATGAAAATAATAATAATGGTTCGGCTCTTATAAAATTAACAAAGTGTTCAGTATTTATAGACTTCAGAAAATAGTGATAGCGGATCTTTCGGTGAAGTTAGTCGATGCCGCCGAATGACTCGGCGGCTCGCCCTTCTTCTGTTTCATCGCCATTACATGATTTCCTTCGGCATCTTCATGTTCTTGACCATTGGGCGGACTAGTACTGCTTCGCGGAACTATTGTGTGAAGCGGCGAATGCTACTTTCATCGCCTTTTTCATCCTCTTCCTTCAGGGCTTCGCATACTGGAACAAATGGGGGAGTCTGTCTTTTCGGAAAATCGCCAAAGGTTCTTGGCGATGCTCATGTTTCAGCTTCTTCGTTCTTTTTAGCCTTTTTGTTCCTTTTTGCGCCTAACTATCCACGCTTCCACTAAAACTTCAAATACCTGAAACTTAAAAGTTTTCATCAGATATTGAGACAAAATAAGCATTCGAGGACACTATTTCTATCAAAATAAAGCCCTAAATGAGTCCAATTTGTGGACTCATCAACACCCCCAACTTAAAATTTTGCTTGTTCTCAAGCAAACTAAAGTTCAGTCGTTCAATAAGAGTCTCTCAAACAGTGCTACACAAGACTCAATCATGAGTGCACACAACAAGACTCAATTTACTTATGCGAGGATCAATTGTGTACTCAAAGATTCAAGATGTGACACACCATTACCAAAGATTCTCATTCTCGCAATACTTGGTACTTGTGCCAATTCAAGTTCAACAAAAAGTATCAAAATGCCCTCACATGAAAAGTGATTCCATATTCACACACAGAGGGTAGTCAGTTCAAGATTAGGAATCCGATGCAATGCTCACGCTCAAAAAGAGGAACACAATGCATGTTTCATCCATAGGTTTGCCCTTATTTTCCAATCGACTTTCGATTCGGTTTACTAAGGAACAAAAAGGTCTTTCTAAGGCTTGTAATAGGGATGAGTGCAAAGGTATTGTCATTTAGGCTCAGTGGCTCCTTCCTCATGGGTTGTGGTATTCTCTAGACATTCCATTCTTTTCCTTTATCGTTTCTTTTTCTAGTGCTTTTAAGTCATCTTTTTATTCACCTCCATGGACTGCTTGGAAACCCGATTTCTTTCGTACATTATTCCACATTTCATTAATTTTTAAATTGAATTGAATTGAAGGGGTTCCATTTTTATGCAATACCATGGGTGAAGGGGGACTTTTCTTGCACTTTTTGACTTTTCCTTTTCCCTTTCACCACATCCCCAACTTAGGCTTTTGGCCTAAGTTGGCTATTCACTAAACCAGAAATTAAGAAGATTATAGGCAACGGGACAAGTAAGGCCTAGGGTTCATCAAGGTTGTTCCAAAGAAAGGTAAGGCTCAAAGGGTGTTAAAAAGAGTTTCACATGCTCACGGGTAGGCCACAAAAGAGGTATATGTCAAATTTGGCTCACACTGTTTTAAAATTACCTAAGATCATATCAAGAGGACACCTTTCTAAATCAATCAGACTAACAGGGCAAATTCTAGGTTTATTCATGCATAGTTCAAAGCAAGCTAATCACACAAGGCATTGACACTTAAAGCAAACAAGACTACACACTTTCGCTAGTGTGCAATGATCATTACAAGAGAATAAATTCAATAAATGGCTAATCACAACCAGATGCAACGAGTTCACATATTGTCTATGCAACTTCATTTTGCCTCATTGTAGCCGTACATTCATGTCTATTAAATTGAGAGCACTATTCAAGTAATCGGTATTGATCAAAACCAAGACTCAAATTTTTGTGAAAGAACAACCACATATGAACTAATGAAGGGTGGCAAAAATATGCAAAAAATTAAAAAATTTTGGAAGGGTCAAAAATCATTTGCAATTGAAAATAAAAGAAATCCATGAGCTCAAACATCCACAAAAAGCAGTTTACAAGCAATTTTTATCAGAACAGCCCAAATATATACAAAACACGAGCAAAAAGTAGCACACACAGGTGGGCCTCACCCCAGCACAAATAAAAACATTTGTCCTCAAATATATTACAATAATCCAGAGGTCAAATTAAGTAAAAACAGAGCTAGGGCAAGAGAATAATCTTGGTTAGGTAGCTGTTTCGAGTTGGAATTCTTCAACAGGCGTCACGTAAAGTAGAAGTTATGTTGGGGATGTTTGGTGCACTGCTGAGTGATTCATCAAGCTCAGTACAACTTCTCTTAGCATTCCAATGCGCCTACCTCAAACTAAAACTCTCGACTAAATAATCATCAATCATTTTGTGCGTTGGCCTACAGCTTATCCAGTTCGTTCCTGTTCGGTTATAGCACTTTGACTTCTGAGCGATTCGGCGCTTCGCCAAGCGCTGCAAAACTTCTCAATAGCTGTGGATGTTCAAACGACGATGACCCTCGAGGTCGCCGATCAGATGGGGGAATCGTCGACACCTTCCTGAGCTCGCCAAGTTTTTTACAGATTCCAGGCTCAGAGGGTGCCTTGCCTCAAATGGCGAAATAACACTGATCATCGGTGTCTTCGGTGACTCGCCGAATGGGTCTGCTTCTCGCCATTCTGCACCTCTTTGGCACCTACCGCACTTCAATCTGCAAGACTAAGACATAATTATTTTTACTAGTACACAAATATAAGATATTATGGGGTTTTGGGTTGCCTCCCAAACAACACCTTAGCTAACGTCACTGAATGACGCAAATCAACGACTATTCCTCATCCTCGAAGTTGCCCATATTGTAATTAGGCGATTCCTCAGCGAATGATGGGGAATGGCCTGATATCAAATGGCCGATTTGAGCATCCTGCAGTTGAATGCTAATGGAGTGAGAGGCTGACGCTTCGTTTAGCATTTCGATGTTCTCCTTCATCTCATTTAACATCTTCTCATGTGCCTCAATTTTTTGTTGAATGAGTGACGGGGATTCATCATCTTGCACTTTTCTCTAATTTCTCCCATGTTTACACCCTCGAAGGGAGGAGTGCTTTTCTTCTTTCATGGCTTGTGTTTCCAATTCTGTGACTCGAGTGGATAGAACATCCAATTGGGTGACTAGTGCGTCCCGCTCCTGCTTTATTTTTGCTTCTTTGTTGGATTCCACCATGCCATCGAGAAGTTCTACTACCACTTCATAGGGCTGGTGTAGCATGCTGCCCTCGAAATGTTGATCAACTATACTTCTATTCTCGTGTCCTATAACCGATAAAAGCTCTCCAGTAGCCCCTTATCCATCCCGTGAGATGGGAATGGTTGTAGTACTGCTTGAAGCTTTAGCCACATTTCTTGAATTGTTTCATCCCCTTCCTGTTTAAATGTCAGGAGTTTATCCCTGAGGTTCAGTAGTTTGAGAAGGTCATGATCTGTGTGATATCCATAATGATTTTTCATCCTTAGTTCCTATTCTGATATTCACACTAGTAAAACAAAACTAAAATTTAGATTAGTAAAACTAAAACTAGGAAAAATAAAAAATTCTACTTAACTACGAATTTTCAAGTGATACGACTCCCTGGCAGCGGCGCCATTTTGATGCTTATCGTAACCAACGACACTAACCTACAGTTTGAGTGTCTACAATCGTTAATAGTATAGTAACCCAACTAAAGGTTGGGGTCGTGTCCAAAGGGAGTGGTTTTGAGAATTAATAGAAAAAAAATCAGTCTAATTAGTCATAGCTAAAGACATTAACGAGCAAAAACATTGTAAATTAAAGGGGGTGACACAAAAGTGTCAAATATCAATTGGGGGGTTTTTTCACAAATAGTAAAAATAACAAAAATTAACAAATAAATCAAGTATGGGGAGATGTTCTTGAGGTGTGACCACAATACAAGTTGAGATAAATCATTGGGTACATGCTTTCAATAGAAAATTTTCAAGATAATAGTGACTATGCTAAGCTTTCGATGGAAATAAGTTCCCTCTCAGGCAACTCACCCGGTTAAAATGGGTTCCTCTCGGACACCCAGTTGCTGCATGAAAATTAGCCTACGCCTTACCCCAGTCACTCTCTCGAGCTGAGTGTTAGGATATGGGACTAGGGCTCACCCTCTTGGACTGAACCTCATGTCATGTCGACCCACTCCATAGGCCATCAGTCTAGTGGTCTTGGTTTCGCGACCTCCCTCTCGGGAAAGCCATAAACACATAGGTGGTTTTGTATTTGCAACTATAAATCCATTAAATTAAACCACAACCACTAGGTGAAATCACCATTAAAATACATTTACCCTATCAACAAGCAAGACCCAAAAACAATATCAACACATATTTCCTAAATCACACCCCAAGTATGGGACTGTTTAGCCACACATCAAGAAATAACAAAATACATCTAACATGATACTAAAATAAAATGGGTATAAGAAATTAAACCTTGATTTAAGCAAAGGAATAAGTATGGAGAAGACCCACTTCCAACTTGGGGAAGATGATCTCTTCAAGTCTCCCACAAAACCCTTTCCAAACTTGAGAGAAAATATCTAAAAGTGTACTATATTATTCTGAAAATAATAAATGGTTCCGAACTTATAAAATTAATAAGGAGTTCAGTATTTATAGACTTCAGAAAATAGCACTGGCGGATCTTTCGGTGAAGTTAGTCGATGCCGCCGAATAACTCGGCGGCACGCTCTTCTTCTGTTTCATCTCCGTTTCATTCTTGCCTTCAACATCTTCACGTTCTGGACCATTAGGTGGTATAGTACTGCTTCGCGGAACAATTTGGTGAAGCGCCAAATGCTCCTTTCATTGCATTTTTTATCCTCTACCTTCAGGGCTTTGCATACTCGAACAAAGGGCGGAGTCTGTCCTTTCGGCGAATCACGAAAGGTTCTTGGCGATTCTCATGCTTCAGCTTCTCCGTTCTTTTCAGCCTTCTTGTTCCTTTTTGTGCCTAAGTGACCATGCTTCCACTAAAACTTCAAATACATGAAACTTAAGAGTTTGCATCAGATATTGAGACAAAATAATCATTCGGGGACACTATTTCTATCAAAATAAATCCCTAAATGAGTCTAATTTTTGGACTCACAATTACCCATAATCCTCATGATTTGTGGCCTATTTGAATAGCCAACTTAGGCCAAAGCCTAAGTTGAGGGTGTGGCGAAAAGACAAGACAAGCCGAGAAAATGCAAAGAAGTCCCTTTTGCCCATGTTTTGAGAAAAATGGAACCCCTCCATATAAAAAAGAGAAAAAGAAGAATAGAATGAAAAAGAAAAAAAAAAAAGTTGTGAAATAAAGTGGTGAAAATACAAGGAATAAGGGGTTTCCAACAGACCATTAAAGATGAATAAGAGGTGACTTGTGAGCTTGAATGAACATGATTAAGAAAAGGAAAGAAGGTGTGGTTCACATCACATTTATAACGATTACAGCCTATAATCCTATATGACCATACCTTTGCACTCAGCCCCATTACAAGACTTGAAAAGACCTTTTTTATTTTGAGTGAGCTGAAGCAAATGTCAATTGGAAAATACGGGAAAACCTATGGGTGAAAGCATGCGTTGTGTTCATCTTTGTGAGAGTGAGCGTTGTCTTTGATGTCAAAACATTAAATTGTTGACCATTGTGTGTGAAAATGGAATCATTCTTTCTGTGAGGGCATTTGAACACTTTTGTTAAGCTTGAACTTGCATTTGAAACATGTATTGTGAGCTTGAGAATCTTTGATAATGGTGTGTCACAACTTGAGTCTTTGAGTACACAATTGATCCTTGCATGAGTATGTTGAGTCTTGTTGTGTGCATTTATGATTGTGTCTTGTGTAGCACTGTTTGAGACATCTTTTTTGAACTGGTGAACTTGAGTTTTACTTGAGGACAAACAAAAGTTTAAGTTGGGGGTGTTGATGAGTCCATGATTCAGACTCATTTAGTGTTTTATTTTATTAGATTTAGTGTCCTCAAATGCAGATATAGTCTCAATAACTAAAAAATCCCTTGAGTTTCAGGTATTTGACTTGAGAGACAAATCATGGACACTATTGGGCAAAAAGAAACAAGACAGCTGAAACAACACGAATTTGTATAATTTCAAATCGATATTCTAATCGAAGAGAAGGAACGATAAAAACCAAAATATTCCTATTGAAGAAAAGACGGCGTAAAGATCTCCTAAACTATTAGGTGAATCGCCGAATGGCCATGGTCTCGCCTAATGTTCCAGGGTGCCAAGCTTTGAAGGAGAAAATATAGCTGCCGAGATAAATGAGAAGTAGGCGAGTCACCAAATAGTTCCGCGAAGCAGTGCTTTATCGTCAAATTATACAAAACACGAAGATGTTGAAGGCAACAACAAAAATGGCAATACAAATTACCAAAGGGCGGATCGCCGAGTGGATCGGCGATCCCGACTAACTACGCCGAGTGATTCTTCACAGCACACTTTTTGACAACTATAAATACTCGTCTTGAATTTTTAGCTTAGTAACTGAGACTTATGAAATTTTGGAATATCAAACATTATTTTCAATTTTTAGAACTGAGTTTTTGAAGACATTGTTCCTTAGCTTTGGGGATTTGAAGATTTCTAATTCCAAGAAATTGGAAGTGAGTATTGAAGATTCTTCATCATAGACGTGTAAAAAGTAAATATCAATCGTACCCGATTGATGGAAACCTTTTTAGTATCGATTTATATCTCTTTACTATGTCTAGCTAAAACCCCAATTCTTGGGGTGTGATTATGTGAATATGGGTTGAATTTACTGCTAGATTTTACTAATTGATAGTCTATTCGCCGTTTAAAGGTGATTTTGTTCAATAGTGGTGTTTAAATTTAATGGGTTGTAGTTGTAAATACAATTTTAACTTCATGTTTTTGGCTTGCTCGAGAGAGAGATTTTAAAACAAAAACTACTGCATCGATAGTCTGTGGTTATTGGCTTGTCATGGGTTCATCTCTAGAGAGTGAATCCTAAACCCTCTCCCGCACATTCAGCTCGAGAGAGTGAATGGACTAAAGTGAAGGTTGTGCTTAATTGCTACTGATTGGTGTTCGAGAGTAACCAATTTAATTCGAGGTAAATTGTTCGAGATAAAATTTATCCCCATTAAAGTCTAACTTAGTTACCAATTTACAGCGATTTACTATTAATTGCAATTACCCGGTTATTTACCTTAGCCCATATTCCTGTCACATCCCAAGAATCCCGTCTCCATATTCATATTGTAGTGTTCAGTTGTCGTTTTAGTTGACTTTTGATTACAAAACCTCCCATTCGATAATTAACACTTGTGTCACTTTCAATTTAACATTTTTTTCGTATATGTCTTTAGCTATAATTAACTAGAGCGAATTTCTTTCTTTTCCATTGATTCTCGACTACAAACCGTTCCCTTGAGACTCGACCCCAACTCATTGGTTGGGTTATATTATTATTAAGTGATCGTGGACACTTAGTATTGGATGATGAATCCGGATACGTCAATCATGTGGCTACGATGAGGTCAAATGAAGCTGCATAGAGAATATGTGAACTATTTGCATCTCGTCGTGACTGTACAAGTACATGATTGAGTCTCTTGTGATGAGCATTGCACACTAGCGAAAGTGTGGAATCTTGTTTTGACATTGGTGTCCATGCCTTGTGTGATGAGCTTATCATGAACCATTTGTTATGACACCTACAATTTGCCATGTTTGTCCGATTGACTAGGTGATGCAATCTCTTGATATGATCTTAGGTAACTTTAAAGTGTGAACCAATCCGACATTGTACATCTTTTTGTGCCTACCTTCTGAATGTGTGAACCCCATTTGAACATCCCTTGAGCCTAAACCTTGACGAAAACATAACCTTTTGTTAATCCATTTCACATAATTCTCATGATTTGTGGTTTCAATGAATAGCCAACTTATGCCAAAAGCTTAAGTTGGGGGTGTGATGAAAAAAAAGAAAAGATAAATCAAGAAATGCAGGGAAGTCCCCTTTTGCCCATGTTTAAAAAAAATGGAACCGGTTCATATAAAAAAAAGATAGAGGAGAAAGAAGAAATGAATGAAAAACTAAAAGTTGTGGAATAAAGTAGTGAACATATAGAGAAATTAGGGTATCAAAACAATTCATGGAAGATTAGCTTGAATCGGTAGGCCAAGGGCACCCTTTCATAATTAATGAAGTCAAGTAAGAAATGACTATTCCGCGGGAATTTATACTTAGCACAGAGTGTATATTGATAGTGAGATGGATGTTCTCCCGTAGTAGAGGCTGGGTTTCCAAAGTAATATCATGAGATGGAAGCTCCCCCGTATTAGAGTTCTGGTTTGTAGTAGCAATCTCATTTCCCATAAATATGTGCCCACATAGGTTGATTAGCAAGTAGATCCACATAGGCTAGAAGTTCAAGGTTCTACCTTAGGAAAGTGGAACAACCTCTTTTCAATGTGGGGTAGACACCAGATTCCATGCTTTAGCTCACATGGACTCATATCGTTTAACGCTTATTCAACAAAAGTAATAATGAACTAAAGTCACTCAAGGAGTATCAAGTATGAGTTCAAAGAAGTTAAAAAAGAAGTTAGCTTGCATTGACTTTGATTTATGACTTATGGTTTATAACTCTTTAATATGATGCTTGACTTGGTCAATTGCATGTAATGAAATAAAATGTCCATTTTTAGAAGGTTTTAAATGTTTTATGCATTGCTATCATACTTGGTATATTGTTTTGTACTACCTTACTTTTGACTACATTTTCTAAAATGTATGGTCTGAGAGACAGGTATCTGAGTCTCGTGGCTAGTTGCTAAGTTCGCGATTTCTCGAGATTGGGTGAGTATCTTTTGTGTATTTCCCTTTTGGACATGATATATGGGCTAGGCCCAATTTAATTCTATTATATTAGATGGCTATGTTGAGACATGAGTTTAGACTATTGTTTTCGTTTTATATAATGTTTTGGAGTTGGACTATTGTTTACTCTTTTTGTTCTATTTCTTATGTTATGCGAGCTAATTTTCTTGTATGGAGACATTCGGAGTTCAATAAGCCAGGTTACATCTAGGGGTAAGCCCTAGGTCATAACAAATATACTTCCGCAACAATTTCTACTAGTATCACTCCATCAGCCTACACCCTGGACGAGGCTGGCTCTCGAGAACCATCGCTGGTCCTCAAGCGAACCCTTGGCCTGACTCATTACTCAACATACGACTTGCTCGACAACATAGATCAAATGCAAATTTTATCTCATAAGATTACATTAAATAAAGTAGTTTCACTCAAGCTGTCTGAGATACTTAAATAAATATAAATGTTCAAGTCACAGTGTTTAAAATATCTTAAAGAAAAAATGGGAGAACACTCCTCAACTACTACTGTCTATGAAGCCTCTACTAACTATAATAGATATCTCGACAAGACCTATGACATATTAATGAAAACAAAACCATAATTTGAAGGCCTTTGAAAAGCTAGGAGGCTCACCAAAGCTATCTGGAATGTGATGGGATCAACGAAGCGCCAGTGGATGACTTGAACACCTATATTTGCATCATAAAATGACGCAGGTTGAATGAAATTAGTACATTGAATATACGAGCATGTTAGGGGAAAGACTGAAACACACACACACACACACATAAATATATATATATAGCTTAACAAATAAAAGGGGAGACGTACTTAGTTGAACTCAATTCAACTCATCTCAACCTAATGTGAAAGCAACAATAAAAAATGCAATGTATATAAATCTTTTAAAATAGTAGACATCAACTCATTATGTATAGAAATACAATGATAAACTCTTTTACTCTTATTTGGGAGTTTCTCTAACCAACAACCATCAATATGAGCTATGTGATGATACAACGTCTCTCCTACGCTACCAGAACTATCATATACCTTGCCGGGGTATTTAACATCCTCAAATAAGTGGATCCACTAAGATATGCTAAAAGGAAATAAGGAATCATTTGAAAAGTATGACCCTTTACCCCTGTTGCCGTACATGGTTTATGTGAAATTTGAGTTGTCTGAGCTCATCCCATAGCGGTGCTCAATACTATTCCCAATAATATATATAACTCATGCTCATATGTAATCTTCCTCATTTTGAGATTATTACTGAAAACATCTTCTTAAAAGAAGTAATGGTCAAGACTCCTCACAAACACATTTAAAAATGAGCGTTTTACTTTTTAAAATGCAAAAGTATTACATACTTGGGATACTTAGTCCCCTTATACTCATTTTCAAACATGAAACTCAAATCTCCTTATCCTCAAATTCATTTACTCAAGACTTTAAAGACAATTTATGGATAATTGCAAAAGACTTCTCAACATGACTCGAAGAAATTTCTTGAACTTTTCTCTTAACTTTACGTTGATTTGATATGTGAATTTAAGAGCTACGATTAGGATAAAGGATCTCTCAATGACTTATGAAGGTTTAGATAGTTCATAATCAGAAACCAGTGACGACACAAACTGGAGAGCATTGGCGCGACGTAGAGGAGTATTTAATTTCTGGGTCACGAAATAAATTTTGAGATAGAGGACTCTGTATCCTCTCCGCGACGCAGAGATGGGTAATATAAGAAAATAGAAAATTGAAAGCGTCTCTGCGATGTAGACTTGGGCACATTTTTTTCCTTGAACTTTTCTTCCTCTCCCAAACTCGATTCAATTCATACTAAATGCATTTCCATGGTCCAATTTCACAAAATGTCATAAACCCAAAATATTTCAATGAAACCCACAGAAAACTCTATCAAGGGACTCCATTCATTCGCAAAATTCTCACCTAAAGGACTCAAAGACCTTCATTATCAATTACACTCAAGAACTTCTCAAAAAATTAATAGTGAACTTCAATTAAAAAATTCATGGGTAAAAGTTTACACGGTGGCATGAGGGAGAATAAATACAACACTATGAAAGCTTACATGCCTTGAAGAACTAAGTTCTTGGCGGAAATCCTCAAATTTCTTGATGAACTCTTGGAACCCTCTTCCTTTCCTCTTCTTGAAACCGTTCTCTAAAAATTAATCATTTAAGAATGTGAAAATAATGATTTAGTCTCATTAGAATCCTTAACTTGGGTGAGAAACACGTTTTAGGCCAGTGGGGTTATGGAAAAGCCCAAATTACCTTTCATTAAAACGGATGAACTGCCTTATCTAGACAGGCTGCAGTCAAACAAAAATAACTCCTTCATCGGAACTCGGAATTTAGAAAACTTGGCAGCATTAGAAAAAGGACTCAATGACCTTCTATTTATTACCTCATCGGCCACCTAACTCTTTATGTTCTAAAATATATGGTCGTTTGAAGTTGACCTAAAACTATAAACTGAAGCTTTTTTTAACTTGTATGAATCTCTAGTTTGCTTTTCGAAGTACAAGATGTTACAATATCTCCCCCTTGGGAAATTCATGCTATAATTAGATTGCTCTAAGTAGAAAAGAGGTGTGAAACATCATGTAACACTCCAGAAACTAGTGGGCTAAACTAAAGCTTAACATGAGGTTTAGAGTCATAAACGTACCTCCAGTACCGAAAAAATATAGGGTTTCGTGTTAGAACATCAAGTTACCACCACCAAGGACCAACCATGGGTCCTTGAAGAGGTCACGAAAAATGTGTCTGGGCAGTGACACACGAGGTTCCAATCGTGCCCCGTAGGCCAACTACACCTCCTGGGTTAGGGGTCGTAGGTGGAGCCTGCAAAATTACGCCCTAGAACCCCAACCCACCCTTCACTAGCACGGGTTGTGGGTCCAACCACGGTCCGTCTGTGAGGGGGTCGTGGGTGGTGACCTACAACAGTTTTGTGAGTTAGTTAAAGGGTAGTTTCGGGTTTTCCATTTTTTATTTACTTTGAAGTGACGTCGTTTTGTATTAATTTAGACTAACTTTATATATTTTTAAGATGCCCAAATTTAGTCATCTTTATCATGATTCCAAAATCCCAAAACCAACTTTTCCTTCAAAATTCTCTTTCTAGAACTCCAAGGAATAAGAAGAAGAAAGTTGAAGCTAGGTTTGAAGGAGCAAGATTTTCTACTCAATTTCTTTAGATATTGATAGCTAAGGTATGATAGTCCTTAATACATGGATAATTTTCATCCATGGAGTCCCTTAGAAACCCTAATTTCAAAGATAGAAATTCCCCAAAAGCTAGGGTTTTACTCCAAGTCATGAATTCCTTTCAAAATCGATTCTATTGATTTAATTAGTTTATCTTATGATTTAATTGATGATTTAGTATAGTTTTATGATGAAATCTCCCAAGAATCCATGAAATCCCCATATTACCAATTTATGACCTTGTGATGTGGGTGAATAGTAGAAAAAAAGTATTATGAGATGATGCATATAGTAATTGTAGTAATAGAATCATGTTATTATCCATGTCTAATGTAGTAATTCTAGATGTATTGATTGAATGTGATATGTGGTCCTTGAAGGGCAATGTATGAGAACTATGCATGATTATGAGGTTTATGTATATGTTTTTAGAACACTTTGTGAGTAAAGTGAATATGATTATGATCTAGTTGTTGTGTTGTCTGATGAATATCCTCATGTACACACTTATGTATGAATATGATATTATGTGAATGGTGTTCTCACAACATGACGATTCTAGGACCTAAAGGCTATTCTCACCTATAGAATGTATGAGCTATAGTATGGATCAAGTGTCAAGACATTCTTCCATGAATATGCACTTAAGACAAGACTTAATATGTAACTATGAGAATTAATGTTTAGCACCGAGTGGATATGAAAATGAGATGGAAGCTTATAGGATTGTTTAGTCTGGCTTCCCAATGAAAGCTTTTACACTAGTTGAGTCTGGCTTTACAAATGGATTCCTTCTACCTTAGTTGAGTCCGGGCTCCCAAAGTATGTATCTCATGACAAGGAAAATGTGTACCATAGTTGAGTCCGGGTTTCTAGTAGCGATCTCATTATCCCATAACTATGTGCCTACATAGGTATTTGGCTAGTTGATCCACCTAAGCTAAGAGTATTGTTCTAACTTAGGCAAATAGGACAACCCCTTTTTGGTGTGGGGTAGACACTGGATTCCATGGTAAGCTCAGAAGGTCTAAGTCGGTTAAGGCTAATCTCCCTTTATGATCGTATGAACAAGAATATGAAATATGAACTATAGTTACTCAAGAAGTTTTACTTAGTGTGGGTGGGATTATGAGACCTTATTCATGTATTGCGCATGTATGCTTTGAGGGTACTTGTAGTATGATCCTATTATGAAATGATGATATATGAGTTGATTATGCTTATGATTTATGCTTTTCCATTATATCCAAAATGATGCTTTAAGCTAGTGAATGACATGAATTCAACTAATATGTTCCTTTTAACTAGGGATTAGTTCCTCGTATTCATACTATTCATGGAAGAGTACTTCTTTACAACTCTGAGACAAATCATTACTCATAAATGGTTACGATTTACCAAGAAAAGGCTACCAAAGAAACACACCTCATTATGCTAGACCAAGCTATGATGGAAAGTATCCTCTTATGGAAGTCCAAGCTACTCATAAAAGGGTATTATTTATCAATCCAAGTTATCAATGATATGGTGTGGCCTCACCAAGTCAAGCTACCGTTCTAAGCACTCTATTGTGCTTATTTCAAGCTAACCATTGGAAGGGTACAGTTGCTCAAGGTTATCCATGAGATATACAAACTCAAGCTACCATGACTGGTCTTGTCTAACCATATCAAGCTATTAATGAAGGGATTTCATATCACTACTTCAATGCTATCATAGTTCAAACATCCTTTGATTCATTTTAGGTTAGAAAGTCTTTCAACCTAGAATCAATCTATGGGAGAAAACCTTTCACATTATACATTAATACATACATAGAGTAGATCATGTTGATAAATGCTTGCACAACAATCGTATCTCCAAATTTACATTCATATATGTAAGCTTTACTCTCAAATCCCTAATCATCATAGCTAATCACTTAAACTTTATTCTTAAAGTCACACTAGTCACAACTCATCATATTAGCTTTACTGTTATGTCCTACTAGACATAATTAAACATATAAGCTTTACTTACAAAGCCCAACAAGTCATAATTCATCATATATACTTTAATTTCAATCAATTCATATCTACATGCTTTAATCTTAAGCAATTCATATCTATATACTTCAATCTCAAACAATCTCTAATGTATCTCAGCATTCCTAGAAGATTACATCTAAATCCTAAATTTCCCCTTTCATGGCATAACACCCATCTATATCAAATTCATCTTAGAATCATAGGTTAAGCATGGATACATGTACAATCATACTAAAAACATATAATTCAATCATAAACAACCATAAACAACTAAAATCCACTCAATTGGATCATAACGCTTATCTAGAAGAACCCCTAATTTGACTTGTGGAATTATTCGTCTAAATTGGGGAAAACATGGGGCTCCATGGATGAATAGAATACATGGATGAATAAACCATCATACCTTGATTACAAAGCCCACTAATGTTGGATGAATTGAGAGTTGACTTGAAGTAGCTTGAACCATGTTCTTCTTCATCAACTTTATAGAGAGAATTATTTGGGAGAGGAACCCAATTCATTTGGTGCGTTGAGAGAATGACTTGAATGACTTAGTTTAAGGGTCTAAGGTACTTCTGTAGGTGGTCTTGGTTAGGTAAAAATGACACCACTTAAATCTAATTAAATCCGAAAAGTCCCATTGTACCGCTGAAATTATCTGTCACGGCTGACCCACGAGACCACGTTGACAGGTCGTTGATAGATCTAAGGTCCATCCTGGTCAAACTTTGTTTGTTGTCATAGAATTATTGGGGACCTACAACACCCCTATACATGGGTTGTGAACTCATTGACAGTGGGTCCTGGCGTGTTTCTGCCTTACGTAGTGATCAAGGTGTCTATCTACGGGGCTCACCTACGTGGCCTGGACAACACCTTTTGTTGTGGTTGCCCCTCGTGGATAACACCTGGGAGTTCTGAAATCTGTTAAGCTTCCCTATTTCGGATACAGGGTGTTACAATATCTCCCACTTAGGAAAATTCGTCCTTGAATGGCATTCTAGGCACTTCTTAAAGGACACGAATCAATACTAGCAACCCATCATGCATGCAACACATCTAAATGCACAAAACCAAGGAGGAATCATCAAATCGAAGCTAAACATGCTCAAGGCATCACATGGAAGGTAAGAACTACATCTAACAACCAAAAATGCATGGAATTCTAACATTTCTCATGTTAAAGGAGGAACTATCATCTCTAAGCTAGAAGAATGCTCAACACAATCTCTTGGAGCCTATATTCAATCTATAATCATAACTTACATCCAAGGAGGAGTCTATCAACTCCAAGCCAAGGCATGTTTTGCAACTCATCTCATGAACTCTATAGGAAACTCATACTCAATTCACTATATTATGAGGAAAATCAATCATGCAAACTCATTCTCTTTCAAAACATAAGGTTTTCATGAACATGGAAAACATAAGGAAATCATGACTTCACACAAAGAACAAACCATGAGGAACTCGTCATCCCATGCTAGAGGAGGAGTAGAAGGAAACATATGAGGATATCGGGACATCTTATTGGCTTCCACATCCCAAGTAGCACCCTTAACTAACACCCTCACTAAAAAATCCATCCATAACATTTTCACAGAAGCCATTTCCTTGTTCTTTAACTTGCCAGTCTAAGATCTCATATGGGCCTACAAAATGGGGACTCAACTTCCCAAACTCATTACGCCCTTTCAAGGTGAGAAATACAAGTAACCCTAATCATGAACATTAAGAACATATAAATGACCTTGCTATCTCAGCACATCATCCCCACCTTGGGAGGAAGCCTAAAGGGACTTTCTAAGCACCGCTTCTTTCAATTCTAAGGTCGGATAAACTTATCACTAAGCTGTTACATGCATCACACAAGATGATTCTAAACCCAATAACATACCCAAAACTGATAATGAACATAGCAGGTTCTACAATCAATAAAACATAACAATAATGCAGCCAATTCATACTAAATAAAACATCAAAGTCTATCATATCAAGTCCTATGAAGTTAAAAAAGCCAAAGCAACACCGGAATCTAATAAAGCATAAAAAACATAGCGGTAGCCACATTCGGAGGACACTCTTGTTCACCTCTAACTTGGAGAGCATAGAACCTATTCTGCCTTGGAGTATTACCATCCGAACCACTAGGAGGAACTTGCTCACCCTCTCTTCCCTTAACCATCATCTATGGACAATTCCTGATTTTGTAACTAATTTCACCACAACTAAAGCAACCCTCTATTCCGTCTAAACACCTACCCGCATGTCTCTTTCCACTTGTAGAACAAGTAGGCTATCGAGATTCACTACTAATTTCTTGCAAATTAGGGTTAGACACTGTATCTTTCTTGTACCTCGGAGCATTGGAGGAGTCTTGTCTGGAAAACCGTTGTCAATACTTAGGACGACCATGTCCATCAAACATTACATGAGAGGAATTACCTTCATCATTTCTAGACCTGTTTTTCTCCCTAGCTCTCTCTTTTACTTTCTCATCTTCGATCTGTTGAGCATGAGTCATAAGACGAGCAATATCAATGTCACGAATGAGCATAGTAGTACGACATTCATTAACTACTGAAGCGGACACTCCAGACCCAAATTTACGCATTCTCGCCCTAGAGTCGGCCACTAATTATGGAGAATGTTTAGACAATTGAGTAAACCTCAATGCATATTCCTTAACACTCATATTACCTATCCAAAGGTTAATAAACTCAAGAGGGAAGAATCTATCAAGAAAAGTAGTTTTGAACCTTCCCCACTCTATGGGACCCATTCCTACCGGTCTAGCTTCTTTCCATTGGTTGAACAAAACTTGTGCAAGCTCCTTGAGTTGGTAAGTGGCCAATTCCGCCTTCTCCGCCAATGTAACTCCCATAATATCTAACAGCTTATGGACCTCATCTATGAACTCTTGAGGATCTTCCTCAAGCATTGAACCATAAAATTCCAGAGTATTCATCCTCATAAAGTCCCTCACTCTTGAGGTCGGCATACCACAGTTGGGTTTACAAGAGCTACAACCTCTCTATTGGCTTAGGTCGTCATGGCTTGAGCCATCACTTGAAAAGTGGACCTCAACTCTACATTAGTCACATCCTCAGTCAAAGGGTAAATCAGAGCTTGTGGAGGAACTTCCTGATCCATAGTGTCTTCCTCATAACTTCTAGAATTAGCCCTTGTAGTAGTCAGAGCTTGTAGACCATCGGGTAATGATTAGGAGAAAGACCTTATAGAGATAAACTCTATGGCACGACTTAGATAAATGAAGAAGTGAAGTTCCTTAAATAACTTGTAGCCTCTCATTCATTAATGTGGCACCCTTCAAACTTATGAATAAGATTCTAGTAGACCTAGTTTTGAAAATCCTAGAACCATTCTAAACTTGTTTTTTGATTACCAAGTTTATCACGACCCAACGGTACCCCCTAGATGCACTAAGTCGTACAAGACTCTGAGAAGCCTCATACAAGCCCCTTAGCATATCATAACATAAGAAGATAGAAAATGGTGCGTAAATTTAAAATATTTTCAATAAGATCAAAGTTTCATAAAACGAACTGGAACTCTTTAACACTTGTCTCAAACCATCTAATACTTGAAAGTCTTAGGGACACAACCCATACAATAGTTATAAACATAAAATGGAAGAAATAAACGAAAGGTGGTCAAATCCTCAAAATCTATGAGGACTCACCAAATCTTCACTTGCCTTCTCTACTATGATCCTAGCCACTAGGATGGAAGTCATTATCATCGGACCCTACATTTGATAAGAATGTAGGAAAGAGTATGCGTTGGTACAAAGATGTACTTAATATGATGGCTAGCATAAATCTTCAACATAAGCATAACATAGGCATTAGTCGACATAAGACAGATACCATAATCATAAGAGATAACAACATAAGTCATAAGCATATCCAATGCACATAAATTATTATACTAAATAACGAAACCTTCTCATGTTACCTCAACTTGTTCTTATTAAATTCATAGGTGATTCACCACTATTCATACAAATTAAGGAAGGCAACTCAATAAACAATCCAAGCAAAGATATCATCATACTAGTAATCTCATATTGAAACATACTTACAATACTTCCTTGAAGTAATCATGTTTCATCATAACTATGTTAGTTTTATTAGGGATTAGTCCCTCATATTCATACTATTCATGGAAGAGTACTTCTTTACTAGTCCAATACAAATCATTATTCATGAATGATTATGATTTACCAATTCAAGGCTACCAAGGAAAAGCATCTCATTATGCTAGAAAAAGCTATCGTGGAAAGTATCTGATCATTCAAGTCCAGGCTACTTAAGGAAGGGTATTATTGTTCAATCCAACCTATCAATCATATGGTATGGCCTCACCAAGTCAAGTGTCACTACCGATCTAGGGGAGGCATAACTGGCACTTGATACCTTATGCAATAGAGTTAGCCACTGGAACATAACAATTGACTCAACTGTGGGCCTAGAAGGTCGGGCATCATAACATCTAAAATATTAAGCCTGGATATTTAGGGTCATAACCTAAATAACAACTCATATAGGAAGAGGTAGACAAGCCAAAAAATATAAAGTACTAGCTGGCCGACGAGGCCGCAATTGAGGAAATACACAAATACATACATATATACATATCTATACAAGCCAAGCCTATGTTGCTGGAAACTTGAAGCTGCAAAAAGAAACGAAGAATATTGTGTCCACAATAGCCTTTATGAGTGTAATAAGAACTGGTCGAGACATTGCCCCGACTATACCCAAACTGTAAAAATAAAGTAAACATCCTATGAAAGCTCTAGGAAGAGGTGCAATTTACTAACTCACAGTTGAACCACGAATCCAAGTGGAGGGGAAATCAGAATCGCTACCTGGACCTGTATGCACGAAAAAAATGCAGAGTCCAAGACGATTGGATGTCAATAAGGATAAAATGTACTTGTAAGTAAGGCAGAAAACAGAATCATAAATAGCTGATATAAAAAGGGTAATAAAAATACCACTTGAAACAGAAACTCTCATTGCCTTCATGGCTGCCACCCTACCTTATATAAATTAAATATGCATGGTATACTTGCATAATTGTATGTTGTGAATATACACACATGTATATATATATATATATATGCAAATGCATGTAATACCCAACCAAGTGCTAGTAATGGTCGTGGCATCCGTTAGCGAACCTACATCATATTCGCCCAACTTGTGGCCATTTCTTTCTCATACATATAAATATAGGGAATAGACCACATACCTACGAATATAGCTTGCGAGTAGAATGCATAGCATGTCGTGTCCTAGATTTGTGTTACTTGAATCATGGTGTCGATCCTAGCCCGTTGGTTCTCCTGTCTTCATTATCTCGTAATTACTTTCGTATCACATGTAAATGTCTCGTAGAATCTTATACTTGTAGATTAAACTGGTACACTTAACTATGATTTACAAAGATAACTTAAACCTGAGGATGTTCATAAAAAGCTTAAAGTTCTTCACTTAGTATCTATATATGTTTCCATAGTAGTTTGTAAAGGAAAGTTTTTTTGAAAAACACGTCCTATTATTTTAAACATACAATTTACATTTAAGAGTTTTTGAAATTGACATATTATTTTTATGTTTTTTAAAAAAGAAGAAATTAGCGAGGAAGAAGGACCGATTTCCAACTCTTAACCTTCCTCCCTAATGTTTCTAAGTTACCACACCTAAAGAAAAAGAATAAAATATACACACGGACCTACCATCAAGGGAATGGACAAAATGGCAAATAGACGCCAAGTACCCTATATAACCGAACTAGTGCAATATCAAAATAATGGAATCACAAAAATATGTCACCTACAATCCCAATGCCTTTCATACATGACCTTTCTAACAATAGAATAGTAAAACACCTTTGATTATTTAGGCTTGTAAAATTCATGCTCAAAGGAAATAACACTTAGCCTTAACATACCTTAATTTTGGGTCCTGCGGTATTAATGCAGACTGTACCCCTTCCTTAGAGTATGTAAGCTACATTAAATCATGTCACATAACCATTACCAATAGAATATTGAAATTTCAGGGTCAAAGTAGCAATTTAGAGATTACTAGCACACTGATTATCTCACCGGAACCTTTTTAAATATATGCTTCATTACATTTTATTCTCCAAATTACATCCCAAAATTAATGACATAACATACATTTTTGCATCAGCTATTAACAAGTGGAGGCCTACGCAATAGTCAGCAATAACAAAATAGTGTATGCATGCCCAATAATAAAAACTCGGCGTATCGCCACACCCCTCTTTTCCAACACAAAAATAACCACGACCAAATCTCAAGCACGAGTCTTCAAACAATTAAAGCCAGAAAAAAAATATGTAATACAATCCTATAATTTTTCAATATAACCTTAATAAATATCCATCTATACGTCATGTGAGTTCGTCCAATAAATACAGTTGGAATCATGTTTTTCTCTTCATAAGCAATAAAAGGATAAAAGGGTAGATCCTTAACTTAAATTTGATTGAGCTTATAGTATTTTAGCATGTCTTTTCAATAACAAACTGCCTGCTTAAACACAAGACGTTGAACTAAGAAGAAGCCATTTGAAAATTGCAATGCAATAATAGAACCAACTTTACACCAATTTATCTTACAATTAAATATCCATCTATACGTCTTCTTCTCTTTCATGCACATATTAACAAGAAATACAATTCTTTGAACGTTCCGATGGTGAAACCACGTTGAAATCTTGTAGATCTTTGCTTGGATGATAGGGTAAACTTTAGAGAGGATTTAGGATAGTTTTCTTCTTATTTGGTTAAAAAAAAGAGATAAAACGAAGGGAAATTAAATCTTATAAAGAAAATCTGACATAGGGGATAAGGGCCCATGTTGATGTGCCTGCTTGTGTAGTCTCACTAAAATATGAATTTCTCACAATTATGAAGTCGTATGGACAAATCGTTTAGTTTGTTGGAAAGTAGACTTGTAGACCTTTGATTTCGTATATTGGGGTTCTTCTAAAGCTCACTCTCAACTACCATAGGTTTAATCAGTTTACCAGGCCCCGAGGCCCTTATGTTCCTTCATGGGTTCGGGAGTTCTATATAGCCTATGGGGAGTGGGTGCCGAAGAGTAAGAAAAAGGCTAGCGAGTTCAGACCGGTGAAGTCGGTCATGGTCAGAGGTAAGGAAGTTGGGTGCAACAGTGAGTATATTAACGCTAGATTGGAGAGAACACTACACTCTACTTGTCCTTATGATGGTTTACTTATGGCTTAGTCTTTAGATGACCTGAAGGGATGGTTGGCCTCACTAATTTCTGACACCACCCCGAGGAGGATAGAGGCAGGAATCCCCATAGAGAAGAGGGACTTGAGCATTGCTACTCATTTCTGGTTTGGCTTCATCAGTAACCCATAATTCCATCCCAGAACGAGTCTATTCTAAGCCATTCTAAGGCAGAATGCCTTGGATCTATCATGTCATGAAGGAGCATCGACCTCGGACTTCTTATTTTGCAGGACATGGCTATGAGAGCCAGGCAAAGGCAGACTTCTCTGCCATTCCCGGTCCTAATCACTGAGTTATGTCGGCATGTTGAGGTACCCCGAGATAATGCTACAAATTGTGAGGTTACCCCTGCATAGTCCACTGACATTCGGCATATTGAGGCCGAGTATATTAGAGAGCAGGCTGACGGGAGGAGGGAAACCCCAATGGACATATCCCCGGAGGTGGATGTTGACTCGATACCTACACATGCAACTTTGCCTACTTCGGTCTATGGGCCTTCAGGTACTTCTGCCTCTACTTCTTCTCCGCATGATCCAGGCATGTCCACTTCCTCCAAGCAGCCCAAGATTACTCAGGCGATGATTCTGAAGATGGGGCATCTTGCTTAGTCAACTGACGTGAGAGCTACCCGACTAGAGAGAGAAGTCCCATTGATGATTGAGGTTGCGATTCTAGCTACACTGACCCCTCTGCAGACTTCTATTGACACTCTCACTACGAGAGTTGAAGCTTGTTAGAGCAGGCAAGGGGAACCTTTGAGATTTTGGCTTTGAAAGCCGAGGTAGCAGAATTAAGGAAGGACGTAGACTATCAGAAGTCTACCGACTTCACTTCATTAATAGGGGTTGTAGATGACTTTGATGCTCTTGAGACTTTAGAGATCCCTCCAGCAACCACCAGAGATGTACCTGGGGATGAAACTACAGTGGATAAGTCAGATGAAGAGACAAATGAGGAGCAAATAGCATTACGGGAGGAGAGCATATATAGCGACTTGTCGGACCTTGCGGAGGCTGAGGGAGCTATGGTAAATACTGCAGTACAAGCTTCCCTAGAAGATACACCTTTGGCGGTCTCTAGTGGAGCTGGCTCTTCTGAGGTGACTAAAGCACTGATGCCCAAGTCCAGACTGACGCACCGGGCACTGAGGGCTAGACAGATTGAGCGACTGCATAGATAGGATCCCCTCTTTACCTCCCTGTCTATCCTACTTTATTTCAATTTTTGGATACCTTGAAGGTGATTAAATAGGCTGATTTCATCATTCGGTCTACTATAACCCAAATCGAATAATATTGTCGCCGAGTAAGAGGAAAAATGATTATGAAGTCCATATTCAAATCTTCCCACTTCGAAGTAGGTATATTAATGTATGGGATACACCTCCCTTTTTATGATGCTTAACTTTCACTTGTTGGCAATTGGGACACTTAGCCACAAATCCTGCAATATCCTTATTCATCCCATTCCACCAATTAATCTCTCGCGAGTCACGGTACATTTTAGGGGCTCCCGAGTGAATGTAATACCTAGAACTATGGGTTTCTGACAAGATATGTCGCACAAGTCATCAACATTAGGAACACACAAACGACATTGATATCTAAGTACACCATATCCCATTTGGGAGAAAACCTCAACCGACTTTCTAAGTACCACCTCTTTAAATTCAACCAAGGTCAGATAAATACATTGCTTAGCATTCATATTCGTCAGAAAGGACGATTCCAAACAATTATGAACTATAAAGCCACCCTTGGTAGAATCCATCAACCGAACACCCAATCTAGCCAATCTATGTACATCTCACACAAATTATTTCTTATCTTACTTAACTTGGGTGACACTACCCATTGATAATCGGCTAAGAGCTACTGCCACCACATACGCCTTGTTAGGGTCATCTATCATAATCCTAAAGTAACTCTGGCCACCTTCTTTGTCGAAAATTAAGATCTTTCTTATTAAACACATATTGTAGGCTTTAAGGCAAAAACCACCGCCTCTAATTCAAAATCATGGGATGGATAATTCTTCTCATGAACCTTAAGTTGCCTCAAGCATAGGAAATAACTTTCCCATTTTGCATAAGCACACATCGTAACCCAATTCTCAAGGCATAGCAATAAATAACAAATCCATTTCACTTTCTTGTAAAGTCAACACTGGAAGGAAGTAGGTCTATCTTTCAATTCCCGAAAACACTACTCACATTATTCGGATCATATGAAATTATGCTTCTTTTGGGTCAAATTTGTTAATAAAGAAGCAATTAAAAAAAACCCCTCAACAAATCTTCTATAACAACCAGCCAAACATAAGAAACTTCTAATATCTGAAGGGGATAAAGGTCTAGGCCAAATCTTGATCACATCGGTCTTCTTAGGACCTACCTCAATACCCTTACTTCAAACAATATGACAAAGTAAAGCTACGGACCGTAGAAAAAACTCACACATGCGAAAAATTGCAAAGGGTTATTGGTCGTTGAGAATTTTCAACATAATACTCAAATAGTTGGCGTGATAATTCTCACTCCTCGAATAAATCAATATATCATCAATGAACACAATCACGAACATGTCAAGGTATTGTCTAAACACCCTATTAATCAAATCCATAAATGCCACCGGAGCATTAGTCAAACCAAACGACATCACCAAAAACTTATAATCACCATACCAGGTTCTAAAATTCATTTTCGCAATATCATCGTGTTTCACCCTCAATTGGTGATAACCTGACCTAAGGTCAATAATAGAGAAGTAACTCGCTCCTTGGAGTAGGTCAAACCAATGATCTATTCTTTGAAGAGAATACGTACTTTTAATGTTGACCTTATTCAATTATCGGTAGTCAATAGACATACGTAGTGAACAATATTTCTTCTAAACAAATAAAACTGGAGCACCCCAAGGAGAGATACTCGGTCAGATGAAATCGTTATCCAACTAATCTTTCAATTGTTCCTTTAATTCCTTAAGTTCTACTGGAGCAATTTTATAAGGAGGAATAGAAATAGGTATCCGGGAGAAGGTCAATACCTATGTCTATTTCCCTTTCTTGAGAAATACCAGGTAGATCATCTAGGAACACTACTGGAAACTAACTAACTACGGGGACCGACTCAAGAGAAGGCGTTTCGCAATCCATATCCCTCACCCTAACTAGATGGTACATCCAACCCTTAGAAATCATTCTCCTTGCATTTAAGACTAGAAATAAACTGACACTTACGTATATAATTTCCCCTTTTCCATTGAAGGATAGGGTCATTTGGGAATTCAAATTTAACCACACAGGTTTTCCAATCAGTAGAGCATAACAGAGTGCAACCAATCCATACCCAGGATAACATCAAAATCTAGCATATCCAGCTCTACCAAGACAACAATAGTAACTCTATGGGATAACGAGACGGGTCACTTTCTATAGAACCTTTTAGCCCACACAAAATAACCAACTAGAGTAGAGATAGAAAAAGGATCTAAAAACACATAAAGGAGCACATCAAATCTCATAGCCATATATGGTGTCACAAAAGACAAGGTAGCACCGGGATTTAGTAAATTATAAACATCAAGTTGAAAGACTTTACACATATCAGTAACAATATCGGGAGAACCCTTTTGTTCACCACGAGTTTGAAGAGCATAGAACCTATTTTGCTTAAGAGCATTCGAACCTGAATAACTTGAACTAGATGAAGGATAGAGTTGAGCCCTACGATGACTATCTCCCTCATTCTTATAACTTGAAGGAAATTTTCTTATCTTGTGATCCATCTTACCACCACTAAAACAAGCATTGGAACCCACTAGAAAGTTACCTTCATGCTTTCTTCCACACTTAACACAATTAGTCAAAGAAGACCCATTACCACCTGTAACGACCCGGAAAATGATAGAGTGAAACTAGAGCCTCAAATGTGAGTTTGGAGTCGAGAACTTAATGAAATGATTATATTTGAATTTGACCCAAAACGTTCTTAAAAATGTGCTTCGGAAGTTACCGGAAACTTGTTTAGCTTATATAAAAAGATCCGTTTCGTTTTTCGAAAATCCGACTTCATATTCTTGTTTAGGGGGTCAAATTGAGTGAGAAATGGGTCTAACCCAAATTTTAGAGCAACCGTATCAAAATCCGAAATTTCCAAGTGAAGCCTTTTTCGAGGGTCTACTTTG
>JAKRZT010015198.1:0-11767 GCA_029582215.1 Solanum sparsipilum | reverse complement strand
AAGTTAGACTTGTTTGAATCTCGAAATCAGAAAAGTGCCACATAAAATGGGACAGAGGGAGTAATATTTTTACGGGGTCGCTTTTCTTTAGGACTTTAGTCCGTAACAAGGCTCGAAGACCTCCGGCTGGATTTGAAATGGATCAGGTAGGGCATCTGTTTACGACGTGGGTGGAATTAGCAGTTTTCTCTATTTTCTTCAATGGTAGGAAATATCATTTGCACATATATTTTCAATGTCATGTAGGGCGGTTCTTATAGCTAACATGCAATATTCACAATCTTTTTCATAAAAGATTATGTAGATATTATTGTAGCGACTAGCGAGATTGTGGTAGTCATATCTTACCTTTTATGAAACAAACTATTAATTAATAACCAATAAGTGCTATCTTTTAATTTAGGCATGCAAATAATCTTATGGTTTTCAATTTGTTTTTAACTTAATCTGACGAGTAATCGTTACAATACAATTCTGAAAAAGGAAATGTAAGTTATGTAATCTATTATCAATTATGTTTTGTGAATGGAATGAAAAAAAAAAAGGAATCGCCAAATTAATGATGTAAGAGTAGAATTTATGAACATTTAAAAATTATTCAGCTCGACAATCGTCCTCACAAGCACAAGTTTTTACATTCAGAAAGAAACATTTGAAAAATAAGATTTAGCTCTCAACCTTAGCCCTTCAATAACCTCCTTCAACCTTAGTCAGAACATGATCTGATATTTTACTATTTATCGAGGCAAATACATATAATTAACTAATACTCCCTCTGTCCACTTTTATTTGTCATGTTGCGCTTTTCGAAAGTCAATTTGACTAATTTTTAAAGTTAAATTAGATTACATTAATTCGATTTTTTTTTAAAAAAAATTAGATATTCAAAAACTATATGAAAAGTACTATAAGTTGCAATTTTTTGCATATCAATATGATGAAAATATACATCGTAAAATGTTGGTCAAAATTCTTATTGTTTGACTCTAAAAAAGGAAACCATGACAATTAATTGTGGACGGAGGGAGTATGATATATTTTAAGTGGTATGCTTTGGAAGGAACTGACTTTTGAAATCTTTATTCTTATTACATGGTCATGATATTATTTTTTAGTTTTCAGGAAATAGCAGGTACATTATATTACTTAAATAATAACTTGATATCTGTATACTTGTTCACAATTTTAAAGTCACACTCCAACTTTAAATTTTTTTAATTAAAGTGGTATGTTTTGGAAGAAGCTTGTTTAAATTATTCACTAATGACAATGTTGATCTAGTTTTCTATCTTAAAATTGGTACCTCATGGTATTCTTTATGCGATATGTCAACTTCTTTTTGTAACATATTAATATCATTAACATAAACAATCAATGTAGATTGAGTTGACCAATATATCAATTTAGTAATGGCACAATAATTGAGGAGATTTCTCAATGTTTTAGAGCTCCTTCTGACTTGGTAAATCATTTAATTGTTTGGCCTATTATATGTCCTCATATATTTGTTATATTTCTCTCTATTTATTTATGTATGTGCAGAGTTAGAGTCAGGATTGTTATGTTATGAGTTTTGAACCATAGTTCGTTTTTGCTTATTGAGTTCTGAATAAGATTATTTGCCCATTGTAGATGAGCTTTTTGATATAAATACATGGTTTGAGCCAAAGTTATTGAGTTTTGTCAACTTGTAACTACTATACTGGTTCCGCCCCTGTGTTTTGTTAGTACTATGGTGATTGAGGCATTATCAATCCTCAAAGAAAATGTATGGGATCCATACATGGGACTTGAGGAAAAACTAGAAACAGTAAAAAGAATGATGGAAGTGTTGATTAGTCGAAGGAAGGATATCGCGGATGAGGTAAAAGATGCAGAGCTCCATTCGAGTAAAAGAAGAAAGACTGAGGTTGAAAATTGGCAGAGTAGTGTACAAAAGCTAGAACATGAGTTTGAATGCTTTGAGCAAGAAGTAGAACAGAGTTCCAGCTTTTCGCGCATAGGATTGTCAAATCGTGCTGATAAAATACATGAAGAAGTGGAATATCTCCTAGATCAAGGTAAATTTTCGGAAGGAATTTTGCTTCATTTATACGAAGGGAAGATGCAGCCGTTGGTGATGACAAACTTGAAAGGTGAAGCATTTGTGGAGAATCTAAGAAAGGTGATAACGCCGTTGAATGAAGTTTCAAGTATTGGCATTTATGGTATGGGAGGTGTGGGGAAAACGACTCTTGCAATGCATATACATGATCATCTCCTCAAAGAATCAAGATTTTCGGGTAATGTTTACTGGATTACTGTATCACAAGATTTTAGCATTTCTAAAATTCAAAACAATATTGCTAATATTATCGGTCTAGACCTTTCAAGTGAGGATGATGACAAGAAGAGGACAGCAAAGTTGTTCCATAGTTTGAAGAGGAAGAAAAGCTTTGTGCTCATATTGGATGATGTATGGAACATATTTGATGTAACAAAAGTGGGAATTCCACTGGAAATTGGTGGAGGTAAGTTAATCATAACTAGTCGATCGTCTGAGGTGTGTGATAAGATTGGCTGCCAGAAGAAAGTAAAAGTAGAAACTCTTTCAATGACTGAATCATGGGAATTATTCATCAAGACACTTGGTTGTCAATGGGGAGATCTTTCGAAAGAGATAGAAGAAATCGCAAAGAAAATGACTAAGAAATGTGATGGATTGCCATTGGGGATAATAACTATGGCTGCAAGTATGAGAGGAGTTAACGATGTTTTTGAATGGAGGGACGCGTTTGAAGAATTCAAAGACTCTTGTATGGAAATGGAGAATATGAACAATGATGTGTTTCCAATTCTCCAGTGTAGTTATAACAGATTGAGAGATCCAAAACTACAAAAGTGTTTTCTTTATTGTTGCTTATACCCTGAAGACTACAAAATTCGGAGAGATGAATTGGTTCGCCTTCTCATTGTGGAAGAGTTGCTTGTCAAAAGGAACAGTAGGAAAGCAGAATTTGACCAAGGCTATGCAGTATTGAACAAATTGGAAAGGGCGTGCTTACTAGAAAGTGTCGTGAATGGAAATGGATCTCGATGTGTGAGGATGCATGATTTGGTGAGAGAGATGGCATTGCGAATTGCAGGAGATAAAATTAATTTGATGGTGAGAGCAGGAGCACAATTGCGCGAAATACCAGGGGAGCAAGAATGGTCAGAGGATTTGGACAAGGTTTCTTTGATGAATAATGATATAAGCAAAATTTCACAGCCTTTATCCTCTACATGTCCGAAACTTACAACTTTGTTATTGCAAGGAAATTGTAGTCTGAGTCAAGTTATCGATCCCTTTTTCACGCAGATGCCTGGTCTACGTGTTTTGGATTTAAGCTATACCGCGATACATCAGCTGCCTAGTTCTGTGTCAAATCTAGTAAGTCTCTCTGCATTACTGTTACGACGTTGTCATGGACTTAGATTTGTGCCACCATTGAACAATCTGAAGAACCTCATTGAGTTAGACCTTTTCCACACAATTATCCAGGAAGTGCCTCAAGGTTTAGAAAGCTTAGTTAAATTAAGATGCTTGGACATGACAAGAGATGAAAGAGTTCCAAAGACACTATCTAAGAAACCAGCTGTGGACATTTTAGCTAGGCTCTCTAATCTTCAATTCCTCTCGATTCCTTTCGTTGTACGAGTAGAAGACTTACTAGGGATGAGACAACTAGAGGTATTTCATGGAAAGTTTATTGATGTTTGTAGTTTTAATAGATTTGTGAAATATCAACAGCGTTGGGGGATGCCGAGTTCCTTTGTAATTGCTTTAGATACAAAAGGTTCTTCCGAGCCAATTTTGGAGAGTGATCATCTTTCTTATGATTTGACCTTTTATGGTGAACGGGTGATTCTAAGGCATCTTCTTCTCACTGGAGACAGCATAGAGATGCTACGCTATGACCAGATAGAAGATGAAGCGCGAAATGTGACTCTTCTACCAGTAAACATTCAGGAGTTACTTATTTCAGAATGTGATTTTTGCATGTTGGGTGATAGCTTGTTGGATGCTATTCCATCTCTGATTCAGACCAGAGACTTGAGACTAATTAAAATTGGAAGATGCAATGGGATAGAGTTCCTAATTAGGACAGCAAACTGTAGC
This sequence comes from Solanum sparsipilum, assembly GCA_029582215.1. Classification (NCBI taxonomy): domain Eukaryota; kingdom Viridiplantae; phylum Streptophyta; class Magnoliopsida; order Solanales; family Solanaceae; genus Solanum; species Solanum sparsipilum. The sequence continues at coordinate 7,626 of JAKRZT010015198.1, read as the reverse complement.
TCAACGAGACATCAGGGACTCATGTCTACTTGCAACACACTCGAAACTCTTGAGAGGTTGAGTTTGCATTGCTTAAAAGAATTCAGTGGACTTTGTAAGTTAGACTTAGGAGAACCTTTGCCTCCTTTTGGAACCTTTTCCCATCTCCGGTGCCTTGAAGTTTCGTTCTGTGATAAAATGAAGAAGTTAATCCCTAAGTGGCTGCTGCAATACCTCCAAAATCTCACAGAAATTACTGTAAGGATTTGCGAGGAAATGGAAGAGATAATAGCAGATGATGAAGAAGAACAAGTTAATCAATGTGCCTCATCATCGCCTATTATTGTTCTACCAAAGTTGCAGATTCTTTATTTACATGCATTGCCAGAACTCAAGAGCATATACAAGGGTAGAATGACTTGTGGTTCTATTCAACGTGTAACAGTTTCGTTATGTGGGAAGCTGAAGAGACTTCCATTTACTCTTCCTCTTCAAAATGGGCAGCCATCAGCTCCACCAGATCTTGAATTTATCAGAATGAGTGAAAAATCATGGAAAGCTTTGGATTGGGACCATCCTCAATACAAGAATGTCCTCCATCCTTTTGTGAAAAAATCATAGATACAAACCTCATGTACATATTTCTACTCATATTGCTTAGATTATTGTAGAATGGCTTCATGTATATGGATTATCTCAAGCTATTTCATGTTAATAATCATCAATCTTGAGCATAATTTTTACTTGTATCTGAAGTATTGTTGAGATTATATGAATGATTGCGAAAAGAGAAATCGATTTGAAATGGTTAAATAGGGGAGAAATATGTTGCAAAATATTTGGTGTAATCTAGCTTTTTTGGTTAGTACTACAATAAGGATGAACACACTATATCGAGTGATAAGGTTTGCGTATATCCTACCCTCTTCAGACTCCACTTGTGGGACTACACTAGGTATATTGTTGTTGAGACCACCAAAGGATGTGGTGCAATGGATGGAGTTGCTCCCCCCTTAACCAAAGGTATCGGCTTCAAGCCCTGGGTGTGGAAAAATCCTTGGTAGGGAGCGCTACCCAACACGAATCTAGATTAGTCAGACTCCAATGGGGTAGGGACACCGGATGAGAAACAAAAAAAAAAAAATTAAGTGCATCCTCTTTTGGAGACATACTCTAACTATGTGTCTATTCAGAACATAAAGAGACTGAAAAAAATTTACCACGAGAGTATCATCACATTGGAAAAACTCTGACTGAGCAGAGTACCAGACATTCATAGTATGCTGCAGTTCAATGTACATACAGAAGGAACCCTATCTTTGCAGTGTTACAAACAGAATCAGCAGCATTCTGCACTATGAAGTTCAAAAATATTTCGAGTTAGAATGCATTTTTATTTACAACTTCCCTCACTTTTTTATCTTTTCAGTATTTTCCTCCCATCACGATTTTGATTTCTAACTCTTCTTTTCTTTTAAGATTTTTGTCGCTGCCATGTGTAGCGGTCATTGGAAGTCTCATCTGAATTCCTTGAAGTGTAAACGAAGTGGATCATCACATGAATTAGTATTGGCCCTGTCTGCACCTTGAAAGAATTTAGGGAGAAGTGAGTCAGTGACTGACTGTCCAAAAAGTAACAATCCTGAAGAAGCCAATGATTTTATCTGCTCTTTCACATTGATCGTTATTCATAAGATCGTTGTTGTGCTTTTGAATAAAGCTCTAGTGTATCTGCATGGCTAGAGTCAAGACACAGTGCTGCTTCGCAATCTCGAATGGTAGATGTAGGCTCATTCATCGAGTCATGAAAAGCTGCTCGAAGATGGAGCAGGTGTAAGTCGGGCTTGAAAGCTATGACTTTTGTTAGCTCTGAAATGGCCTCAGATTCCTTATGGTCATCCATTAGAACTGAAAATACAAATACAGGATATTACTTCTCTAGCCAATCAATCAACTAAGAGATATAAAGATTTCAAATAGCAGAAATGATCTCTTGAATGATCTAACTTCTCAGATTCTGATGCAAAAATATTTATTTATGTTTGGCAACCAAGTAAAAGTGACCATATTTTAAGACATAGATGCCAGGAGGGAGCAAGGCGTGATTGCTCTGTCATCCTCCGGCCGTCCAGACCCCCGCACGTCAGAAGGATGGACTGACCGCACTGATTGGATTGTTTTCCTCATTAGTCCGATTTTCAAGTAAAACAGCCAAACGACTTAAGTCGCTTCTCCCATCAGCCAAGTGAAGTTCCCTCAATAAGAACATTTCTTCTCTGCTACCAAATATGTCCACTTTGTAGCACGGAGACTAGGTTGTACAAGACGGATTCTTTTTAAATCAAACAACAATGACGGTGCGCCCAAAGCAATCATAAGAATACATGGAATTGAAGAAAGATTTGGTTGACCAAGTAGTTAACTTTTTGTCATTACACTTGTTAAGGGACAGAATTCAAGTGGGTTTCACTAATATCTTTCTCTTTTTTTATTATGTATACCAACCTACTGCCCACACAAGAAAACTCATATATAAGCATGCACAAGAAGTTATACGTCATTACATAGGGCAAAAGCAACTAGACGGGCCGTCTAGGACCACAATCAATAAGACTCCACCTCACTACATATGGCATGAAAAGATGCAACTTACCAGCTGCTTTGTATCTGTATGGATATGTTCTGAGGGGATCTAACTTTGTTGCCATTGTAAGATCACTTTTTGCCAATTCACGATCACAATATTCAGAACGCTTCTCATAAGCTGATGCATTGTAGCTTGCCTTTTCAATCAACTTTGTCATCTCATCATATGCGGCTTTCCTCTGGTTTTTGAGGTGGTAAACACGTGCCAGGCCCTGATGGGCTCGTGTATGCTTAATAGTCAAGGCATTCACGTAGCAATCAATTGCACTGTCTAGCTTATCAACATCTACATAGATACTTGCCAGATTACTCAGAGCCTGCAGGAGTATATAACTTTTTGAGTGAATATTCTGGTTCATTAGACGTCATGTATTTGTATATTCTTGAAAGAAGCACTCACCTGGCCTTTCCTAAGACCATCTGAAGGGCATCTAAGAGCTTCCTCAAGCAGTTGTATTACATACAATGATGACTCAGAATCTGAATTTGTTTCTGATAAAACATATGCTTTTAGGAAAAAGGCTTCAAATGATCTCTGGATTGAGATGGACTCTTCAGCTTTAGAAATAGCTTCTTCACGATAACCTGTGTCATATAGTATCCATCCTTCATAGACTAGCCTTTCATGCTCGGAGGTAGCTTGGTTTCGGGCTTCTCTCAGACTACGCATTGCAGCTCTGTGGCTGTTCAACCTGTAAATAAAACTGCAAATCAGTCTTATAGAATTCATGGAGCACAAAAGAACATTACTCTAAACTCCAGCCAGGTATTCAACTTGAGCTACTCATGCATGAGAAGACAACTGCCTGATGCAAAGTTGTTATAATGAACTGAGAGTTATGATTAAGAAAATTGTTAACATAGAGAATTGAGATCATACTTTAATCGATCATTTAGAGATTGTTCAAATACCAATACAAAAAAATAATTGCACAGATTTTCTGGTTAATCAATTGATGTAAATGTTAAGAGCTTCAAGTTTCTTAAAGTGATTCAATGTAGACAGCCAGCAATGTAACATGCACCTGATCAGGAATGATTTGCCAATGACAAATAAAAAAACTAGATATATACTTAAATCATACCGTAAAAGAAGGAGAGATTGCCTGAACAGTAAGAGACTCTTCCCAGGGTCATTGGCCAACATGTGGTGAACAACACCTAAGGAGCCAATATCATCTACAGAGGACCATCTGTCATATAGTTGCATCCAGCAATCAGCCTGATTGCGCTGCTGAACAGTATGACGTAACAGCTCCACCAATTTATCACCTTGCAATTTCCCATGGAACATCACGTACTGGGGATCCAAAGTCAACAGTGCTCTGACATCCCTTAAAGCCCCTTCATAGTCCTCCAGGGCAATTAAGAACCAAGCACGAAGCTCAAGGCAGTCAGGAGAGACCTTGAAACCAATTATTTTGTCGATCTCAGAAATGGCTGCCTCAGTTCTATTCTCCTCAACCATTGACATAGCTCTGTATTTATATGGATAAGAAAGGGTTGGATCCAATTCAGTAGCGGTACTCAAGTCCATCGTCTTTTCCTTGCCATGACAATACAGGGATCGCTCCTGATACATCCACCCAGAAGGTGTGCAGTCAGATATGATGGAGTTCATCAACTTATATGCCTTGTACATATGGCCGCGCTTGTACTTGGCTCTGGCAATGCCAGCTAAGGAATAAACATGACCAGCTTCAACAGCTGCCTCAAACCATTTTTGAGCATCTTTATACTCTTTTCTTTCAAGCATCACACAACCTAGCTGGTGGAATGCAAGCTGTTTCTGCCAGCCTACGCTTGAAAATTCTCCCAGTCTTTCCAAGAGCATTACAGTTGTGTTTGATTTCATGTCCTCCTCCATAGCTGTTCGGGTCAGAAAATAATACAGCAAGAACGAAGCATGCCCTGCAGAAGCTAATCTGTCCTTACCCTCTGAACTGCAGAAGAGCCTTGACACGTTGGGGTTGTGCATTGAATTTGGAAGTTCCCTCAATAGCACCTGCAAGCAAGCTGCCACGAGAACATATGCGGTCTCCTCCAGCCCATATTCAATAAGTAACATAGCACTATCCATATCAAAAACCAATGATGCTAAATAAGCATCACAAGCAGACTTCATTTCATTGCAACAGAACTTGTTGGCCAATGATAGGAGCTCTAAGACAGTGTCTGGATCAAAAGACTCCACACTTTTCGTTCTGCTGAACATCTCAGCAGCTTTCATCCCCTTTGCAGAAATCCCATTCTGTGAAAAATTTATCTTCTCCCTTCGAGACTCCATAAAACCATCATACAGCATCACTTCAAATGGCCTCGAAAGTGAAGCCATATTAAATCTCCTACACCTTATCTCTTCATCCCCCATGCAAAATGACATATCATAATCCTCCTCCTCATAATCATGACTAATTGATGTCGAACATTCCTCATCTCCAATGTAAACTTCAGTATCCTCATCTTGTACAGGTCTTTGGTGACACAAACAAGGATCAGTAGCTAATTCAGGATTATACCCTGACACCAAAGAACTCCTCGGACATTCAATACTTCGCCCACAACAATCCATAGCCGATACACCAATAAGCTCATCCTCTCTTCTATCAAACCTCAACCACGCGGAAAGCACAACCTTAGAATGCACATCAACAGCATGTTCTCTACCCGACTTTAGGCACTTCCTAAATAACTTAGGATCTGATAACCCCTTAAATATTGCACATTGTTCAAGATACATCCCTGATATCTCAAACTTAGAACAACCCTCCATCCTACGATAAACATCAGCTAACGTCTCCACAAAATTAACAGATTTCAGATAAGATTCAATCTGGGGTTCAATAAAATCAGTTTGAGGTAGGCCATAACTAGCTAAAGCTTCAACTAAAACAGCAGATTTCACATTATCTTTGGGTTGCATAGCTTGGTAATTCCTATTAGACTTTGACCTAACAGAACTTACCCTTTCATGAAGATGTTGTAGAAATTTCTCACCAACCCCACCTCCACCACCATAACCGTTAGTTGTGGTTTTCCCAGATTGATTAAAAGCATAAATTTGTGTTCCTTTACATCCTTCAATCATATTCAAACTACGCATCGTTGCAAAAATGTTATGTTGCATATTCCCTCAAATTAACAAAACATACAGTTTCAATCAATCAATCACCCAGAAAGAAAGGGAAAAAAAATTCAATGGGTAACTCAAAAAAAACTAAATGTAAAATTAACAAAAAAAAACAAAATTACCTGCAAACACCACTGTTGAAAAAGGGGGAAAAATGGAGAAAACAATGGTGTTGCAGGTTATTTGGGGCTTTTAACAATTCTGGGTGTTTATTATTATTATTTTTTTCTAACGCCGATTCTTTTACATTTTCTTTTGGGGGAAGAAGAAAAGAAAAGGAAAAAAGGGGACATTGATGGGTTGAGTTTTCTCTTAGTTTACGCGAAGAACAAATGTAGATTGATTATGAAGGAAGAATGGTGGCCATTGAAAGTGTAAACCACTCCTTATAGATATACAAATTACACTTACGTGTATACTCTGTTTTCCCAACAGAAATGGAATGGCTGTATGTTCAAATCCGTTAAAGGTGGAGAGCCCATCAAAAAGGAAGAAGAAGAATACCATTTTTTCGACCCGAATCCATTGGACTATCCGTAATTTTTAGGAAAAAATTGATACCTCCATTAATGGAGTCTCCTACATGCAACTAATTTCATCAAATAGGTACAATTAGGTCTAGCTCAATTCATATTAATTAGCCTATGGGATCACAATTACTCAAAACTATTTAGTACTAACATATACTTCTAACTAGAGGTGTACAAGTCAAACCGAACCGACAAATCAAATTAAATCGAAAAAAAAAACGATTTGTGATTTGGTTTGGCGGATGAAAAAAAACCAGACCACTCTTGATTTGGTTTGGTGTTAAAAGAAAAAAAGTCAAATCGAACCGAAATCAAACCGACATAATATATATATATATATAGATAGATATAATTTTATTTTATTTATAGATAAAAAATATTATTTATAATCTACTTTGTTGATATATTTTTAGTTAGTTTATAGTTTACAATGTTTATATATTTTATTTCAAATTTGGATATATATATATAAGGCTAGAGGCAACCTGAATACAAAACAAAATATTTACAAAGTAAATTGTTAACTTCGAATTTGAAAAGCTATAACAATATAATTGTAACTTTGGATCTTAATACAAAATAAAATATTTACAAATTTTACAAGCCCAAATTTGAAATAATATATATAAACATTGAAAATTATAAACTAATTAAAAATATATTAACAAAGTAGATTATAATAAAATCGTGCTGTTTTATAAACAGGGTTGCGGAATAAATACTGACCTAAGCAGTGAAGACTCTGTGTACATTTAGAATGGCTAGATCCATTTGATAATCAAACCTTTCTTGAGCTCTATATCTTTTCATATTTTTTATAGAAAAATATAAAGATTCATAAGAATGATTAGCATGTTCGTATACTATTTCCATTTCTTTGATTGCTCTATTTATATGAAATAAAGCTTTTTTATGCTCCCAAGCTCTTTTTCGAATGACATGCACTCTTCTTTGTAAGAATCTCATTTTATATGCAAATAGCATTTATGATATGCGAATAGCATGATTGTAACATGATATGCAAATAGCATGTGTATAATAACAAATTATTTTAATTCCCTATAGGTACTAAGCATTTTTCTCTGTGTCTAAGTAAAGTATATGCACAATATAGTATATACGTAAAACTTATAATATGAATCAAAAGGTTTGCGTGTATACCTTCCTTCTCTTTCTTTGATGAATAGTCCTATCACTTCCTCAGAAGTTCTCCCTTCAGGCCATGAACAGATTTTTCACCCTAACGACCGCAGTCTTTGGCTACTTCACCACTGTTCCTCCTTAAGGCTGAAGATCGCAACCTTCACTTAAGACTATTTATGAAATTATAAGAAGAGAGGT
>JAKRZT010015193.1:0-22896 GCA_029582215.1 Solanum sparsipilum | reverse complement strand
CACCTTCATATAAGGTGTATGGCTCATATTGTAAATCTTATTGTTCAAGACGGTACAAAAGAAGCAAATGTGTGTATTGAACGGGTTAGGCAAGCAGTAAGATACATCAGACAATCTCCTGCTAGGTGGAAAAAGTTTCAAGAATGTTGTGAAGATGAAAATCTTGCTAAAAAGTCTTTATGCTTGGATGTTCCTACAAGGTGGAATTCCACCTACATGATGTTGAATCGGGTTATTGAATATGAAGGTGCAATTGTAGAGTACGCCGATCGTGATATTGGCTTGGCACTACATCTTAAGTTTGTTGATATTGTGGATAAAAATTCTACAGGTACACTTTTGAGTAGTGATTGGGAGGGCGTAAAGAGAATTACAAAATTTCTTGAAATGTTTTTTAATCTTACTTTGAAGATATCTGGATCACGATATGTTACATCAAATCTGCATTTTCTTGAAATTTGTCAAGTTGGTGTTTACTTGAATCAATTGATATCAAATGAAGATCATGTTTTGGCTAAAATGGCAGAAAATATGAAGGAGAAATTTGACAAATATTGGGGTGATACTGAAAAAATGAATAAGATGGTTTTCATACCATGTGTTTTGGATCCTCGTCACAAATTTAGCACTCTTGGCTTTGCACTTAAGAAGATGTTTGGAGAAAAGGGGGCTGCTGTAGAAATTAGTGTGCGAACGTACATGGAATCTTTGTTTAATGAGTATACAAAGCATATTTCAAATGATAAAAATGGCCAATGTTCTTCAACTGAGGTGGATACTTCTGATTCAAGCTCTGTAAGAGGCTTGGGAAATTTTTTTGAGGAATTACAAAAACATACATCTCAAAGGGGAGGAGCAAGTTCAAAGTCAGAATTAGTTAAATATCTTGATGAAGAAATTGAAGTTGGAAAATCAGATTTTGATGTATTGCTTTGGTGGAAAGTTAACTCACCTAGATTTCCACTTCTTTCTGAGATGGCTCGTGATGTGTTGGCGATTCCCGTTTCAAGTGTGGCGTCTGAATGTGCTTTTAGTACTGGAGGGCGCATACTTGATTCATTTAGGAGTTCATTAACTCCTAAATTGGTACAAGCTCTAGTGTGCCTTCAAGATTGGCTTCGGAGTGAGCCACAACCCATAAGTATTGAGGAAGATTTAGATTTTCTTGAGCAACTTGAAGAAGGTAAGAAAAGAACCTCATTGATGTAAAATTGTGAATAGTTTATTTAATATTTTTATTGTTTAAGCCTTGAGCCTTGACTTGTTATCGTATTTCTCTTTAGATTTGGCTAAACTTGGAAAAGAACTTTGCATTGATGACATGTAAAATTGGAGGTTTCCTTCACTAACTCTACTAAAGAAGAAGGAAGGTAGATGTCTTACTATTGAGGTGGATTTTTATATACATGTGTTATCTTGTCTTTATGTCTGATTTATGATTGACTTCTTTTTTCTGATGACTAATGAGTGTGTTAAATTATGGTTAATACAAATACTTGTGCAAAACAAGCTCCCTGTAGAACTTGGTGTTCTTCATCAGTTTATCTTGACTTTTCTTTCATTTTTAGCCATCAAAATATCTAATACTCTCTCTGTTTCTTTGTCAATCAGATTTCATCATGCCTCAACTTCATGGTTCTAATGCTCGATCACCTGTTTGGAATCACTATGAAAAGCTTGAAGAAAAAGATGATGGATCGTGGATAGTAAAATGTGTTCATTGTGGCCGTGTTACTTATCACCATTCACACAAAACTGGGACTGCCTCCTTAAGGAAGCATGTTAAGCGTTGTTTGGAAAACAGGAACCAGAATCGTCAACTCTTAAGGATTGATGGCTAGTTATTATTTTGTTTACTTGAACGTGAACTTTTAGTACTATGTTTGGACTTAATTTTCAGGTTGTGTGACTGCTATTTTGAATTTTTGAAATTTTGTTTGTGCCTGTGTGGGCTTTGGCAGACTAGCAGTGACTTTATGTTGTGCTGCATTTTGACTTCTGCAATGTTGCAGGCTTGGCTGCTTGCAGCTTGTAGTGCTGCTGTTTTATTCCGTTATTTTATTATGATATTTCATATTTGTGTTGAAAAGTTTATGTAAGTGTTGTTGTGTTAAGTGTTGACTGTTGTGGCTGTTGGCGGTTGGCCAATTGTTGTTGTGACATTGTGTACTTGTGTTGAGTGTTGGCCTGTTGGGTATTAACTATTAAGTGATTGAATTGTGATATTGTGTGCGGATATGAGACTATGAGTTGTTGGCTTGCTGCTGTGCTGGCTGCTGAGTGCTGAGTGTTTGGTGTTGATTGTTCAATGTTCAGTTGTAATTATACAAGTGTTGTTGACAGCTAGGTCTTACGGGTGTTGTGTTGTGTTGAGAGTTGGGTGACGGCTAGGCCTTACGGGTGTTGCTGCTGTGTTGAACGAGGAGGAGGAGTAGGAGAAAGACAAAGGTGAAAGGGGACATCTCATCTAATAGACAAGAGGTAGCTGTTGCACCTTCTCAATTTGTAGATAGTATACATTAAAATATTTGTTGGGTCTGCTGGTTATTTGTAATTACATGCTAACTTATAGGCTATTTTCAGTAGATGTTCATATTTATCTCGTGTCTTATTATTATATTGCATTTATGCCGAGGGAATTATGGATGATTGTCAATTGAAAGACATTATTTTGTGCTGAATTGAGACAGGGAGGACCTAAGAAATTGAATATGCAGTTCTTTAAAGACATACAAGCTCGTATGAGAGATCCGAACTTTGAGTTCTCTCCTGAAATAAAACTGAAACCAAAGAGCAAATTGGTACGTAGAAAGAAATGGCAAAAAACAGAATCTAGGCGTAGGAAAGCACGAAAACGATAGTTTCATGGTGACACCTTTCTTTTTTGCATTTAAACATTGTACCAATAGATTTATTTCTTAGTGGCTGATTCCAAGTTTCTTTAACTATTGGATGAGAGATAATTCATTTCAAGAAGAAGATGTAGCAGCTGTTGATGGAATTGCTTATTGCTTTTTGTAAATTATTCATGATTGCTTTAGGTAGACCATTTACTTAGATTACTTATTCTTACTGCTGAATGGGAACTTGGATTTCATAACTAACACTTTGAGATAAGTTAATTGCTCTATACCTACTTTTAGAGTTTCACATTAATGCTTGTTTACTGCAACTATGATTTCTCTATATTGCAAAGCAGCTAACAAGAATTTATGAGCTTCTCCAGGAGATGCCTGCATTGTTATCTTTTTCAAGGATTTTATGCTAGCTTCATCTCTATCTTTTTTCTGTGCTTTCTTTTGCCTTCATATTTCTGCAGCAAATACACTTTTCTTCCTTTCCAGTGGCTCTGTTTCCACTTCAATCCAACTGGCTTCTTAGAAAATGTTTTGCCTCTGTTTCATGTTTCCAGTTTTCTGGCTGCAAATTGCAATCTCCAATAAATAATTAATTACATGGAGTTAATTAGTTTAATTACATCGTCTTCAATTCTTCATGTGATTTTTTATTTTTAAAAATTGTGTGATATGTTAACGGTTAACCCGATAACCGAACCGATAAGGGTCGATAACCGATTAACCGATAACTGATTAACCGATAACTTAATGGTTCTTTAACGGTTTAGCTAGTCTACAAACCGATAACCGATAAGCAAAACCGATAATGTTCAAAACCGAACCGAACCGACCGATATGCAGCCCTAATCCCTATTCCACAAACTCCAAATAATTGATACCTAAAAATATATTTCTTTTACATTTTTCTTGTATGTATATATTTTATATTTTCCATCCATCTCTAGAGATTAATTTTTCCTTTGTTTGTTTCTCATTCAATATTCAATATTCCCTTCGAAAGTTGACCGATTCAAATTCGTGCCTAAAATATCTCTCTTTAAAATAAAACGCTCCATACTATAACAATAACAATAACATATCCAGTAAAATTACTACTCCACTAGTAGAGTTTGAAGAAAATAAAATATACATAATAACATAAATTTTACTATTATCTCGTAGAGGTAGAGAAACTGTTTGACTCGAATGTAAGTATTATTTTGAGAGGGACCTAAGAGCTTTGTCATCATGGTTTAAAAATTAGGACCACATCTTTTATCTTTAAGGGCCTAAAATTGCCATCAAATAGTAGGGGTCCAATATCTATCGAAAGTGATTGAACAAAACCCAATATTCCCTCACTTTTCATATGCGCTTTGGGCCGTTCAAATTGATCGATTCAAAAACATAAAAGTATTCTAATTTTTCGAGTTTCATTTATTAACTATCAAATGTGTGATATTTCATCCGAATTGTCATTAACTATTTAGTAAAATCATCTAACTATCATTAATTATTTATCAAAAAATATACCTCAACTATCAATTGTTTCCAAAACATATATGAACCATCATTATGTTATCGAAGTTATTTTTTTTAGAGAGAACTAATGAAAACACCCATGAATTTGACATAAATTATCAATTATGTTTCCAAACTATTGACAGCCTTAAGAATATTCATCTACTCGACTAATTTAAATTAGGTACACATCAATTTGTTAAATTGACATAGCAAGTGGACTCAAACCCATGTAGAAGCATATGACTCTTAATAAAAAGTCGTGAGAAGTTTTGAAAACACTCTAAACTTAGCAAAATTGTAAGGGTGTATTGCACTAATATTGCAAGATCGGTAATATATTTAATTTCAATTAATCAAGTAAAATGATTATTTTTAAGGCCGTGAATAATTGAAAAAATGATTAGATTCTTTCAACTGATTCCACAAGGAAAATATCATTTTTCTTAGAAACATTCCAAATGTATATTATATTTTTTTATTAAAAATATATATATTTTTAAAAGGTACACAAATAAAATGGTTTCATCTAATAGTTAGTCAAAGTTCCTCAATTTCTGAAGTGAAAACGGAAAATGTTGTCCTTTTATAAGAGAATATTAATATATAAAAAAAACTATGAAATTCATTACTAATATGTCACTAAATAGCCTAAAATGAACATGAGTTTTTTAATATTCCATAATTAAATAAGATTAACGATAGTTTTACTATTAGTGTACATGGATTTCTTTTTCTTCACATACCTAACTCAAGTGACAAAAAAGGTAATAATAATTAATCTACCACTACGTTAAAATTAAACTAGAAATAGAATTCAAAAAATATACGAAGCACTTCATTAACTTGTCATTAAAACATCACAATTTTTGACAAAATATCATAAATTAATTAATCATGCAAAGAGGCCGCTAATGCATGGATTTTTTCTCTTCACATATCCAACTCATGTGGCAATTTAATAAAGATTAATCTAGCATTAAAACTTAGAAGTTAAACTAGAAATTAAATATATTTTAATCAAAAACAATTCCTTAACTTGTCAATAACCCTCCTAGTTACAACACTTTGAATCTAACTAGAGATGAATGAAACTTTGTCATCAAACTAGACTAGACAACTAAAAACATCAAAATTCTTGAAATTTTTTAAATAAAGATAAATTTAGCATTATAACTTGAAATTAAACTACATATAGACATTAACAGAATAAAACAAATAGAAATAGACAAACATAATATACAAAACACTTCATAAACTTGTCATTAAACCTCCTTACAACATTTTGAATCTACCTATATAAGAATTAAACTTGTCATCAAGCTAATCATCTAAAAACATCAAAATTCTTAAAATACTTATAAAGAGTAATAAACATTAATCTACCATTAAGTTGATTAAACTAAATTTAAACAAAAATAATATACAAAACACTTCCTTAACTTGTCATTAGTCCTCCTTACATCATTTTCAAAACTAACTAAAGAAAAATCAAACTAGTTAGCAACTAACCATCTAAAAACATCAAAATTCTTATAATTTTTTTTTTGGAGGGGGGGAGGGTAAGTGATGAATAATATTACTAACAAAAAAAACCAAAGTTACCATTATCAAAGTTAAGTGCATAACTTAAAGGATCATAATGAAAACTCAACTTCTTGTTACTCTTCTTGTTCTTCTTTTGATTCAAGAATTCACTTCTCAATTTCAAGAAAATGTTCCTCAACTTCTTTTTCCTACACAGAAAAAACAATCTTGAGTTGCAACACATATCAACTACAAACCCCATCTCTAGAAAAAAAAAAATCAAATTTAAGAAAAGGTAATGTGTAGAATGGAGTAATAAAGAAGAGATAAATAGGGAGAATTTTGTGGTTTGGTTTTTTGTGGATGTATTTTAGGGTGTGTTTGGGGTGCAATGTAAGAGAGGGAGCAGGGTATTGAGAAAGAGTTGTAGCTATTTGAGTGACTAAAGTATTGTCAAATGTCTATCATATGGTATACTATGAAAAGTGGTTTTGTTTTTTTTGGATTTGGGGTTATTTGGGTTGTAAGAAGGTTCTTTCTTTACTTTATTGCCTTTTGGTAAAAAGGGTTTAGATTTTGTGTATTATGGGTAGTTTTTGTGTATCTTGACTAATTTTATTTGAGATATTTTTTTTGTTCGACTTAATACGATAATTGAGAAAAAAAATTAAAGACTTTTAAAATTTGTGTTTTAAAATAATTGTTAGATATTTATGTGGTTGAAAATTATTTTATTAAGGGTTTAGATTTTGTGCATTAATGATAATTTTCGTGTATTTTGACTAATTTTGTCTGAGGTGTTTTTTCAGTTTCATTTTATGTGAGACTGTTTGACTTGATATAATATTTAAGAAAATAATGAAGATCTTTGAAAATATTATGTTTTAAAATAATTGTTAGATATTTATGTGATTGCAAATCAATTTATTAAGATTTTAGAATTTGTGTATCAATGATAACTTTGTGTATTTTGACTAATTTTTTATGTTACTTTTTGCGTATTTAACTATTTTCTTAGGTTAGCTTTAGTGTATTTTGACTAATTTCTTATACTAGTTTTTGTGTATTTTGACTAATTGTTGAGGTATATCTCTATTTTTTATTAATATAGATATCGAGTAATCATGTCCATCAAAATTTAATTAGATGAGAAAAAACAAATATTTTTATTACTGTTGAAATTTAAACCTGAAACTTTATAGTATACTTTATTAAATCACTAGGATATACCCTAATGCAAAATCCTCTCACGGTTTGATCATTTAAAAGATAACATATGGTAAATATCTATTGATAACCTAGAATAAATGAATAATTTGTTGTACTTTAAAGAATAAAGTAATTAATAAAATGCTATAACTTAATAAACTGCATTCTTAATTTTAATTTATTTTTACATGATAATATATTTATAAGTAACTAAATCCTTTAAAAGAATTCACATTCTTAATAATATTAAAGAGGAATAATAAACTTTTGAGAAGAAAATGGTGAATTAGTCTGTAAAATCATAAAAACATCTAATCCCCAAAGATTTGATAGTATAACATCTTTGCTTTATTGAAAATTGCAAGAACCTTACATGTTATAGTTGTTGGTATCAATTATTATGTTCTTTGGTTGAAGTGTGAGATATGTTTCAATAAAATTCATAACTCAACAATTAATAATTTCATTTGAAAGAATATCGTGTATTCATGCGCTTCATATTCGCTTAAAGTTCACTTTTAGAAATATAGTCATCTTTGACCCCTCACGACAATATTATTATAATTACTATAACTCAACTTCAAACTAATTTATGTTTGATTATATAAATCCTCACTAACCATATAAAAAAAAATTATGTTTTTTTCAATTAGAAATCTTTTGAAACCAATCTATTTTCTAGTCATTTTCAAAAGTAGGGGATAGGGGATAGAGGAGTGGGGTGGGGGTTGTTATGGTCACATGGTCTTTGGTCAAGATTACAATAATATAGTAAAATGTACAACAAGATATTGAAGTTTGATTGGATAGGCTATACATGTGGATTCTGTTTCTGTTACTATTGACATATAGATAGATTCTTTATCTTTTCCTTACAACACTTTTAAGGTTTGTAAATTAAATAGTATTACTATTATTTAGATCATATAATTTGTACTTTAAACCCTTGAGATTTCTCACCTTGACATTAAGGTCTCTAAAGATGTTGAAAGTTACAAAATACTTCTTCAAACAAGAACCACAAAGAGGAAAACAAATCCTAGATTAAGTACTCTATCTGTTTCGATTTGTTTGCCTTAATTCGATGTATGAAATCAAAAGGTATATTGTCCTGTTATTGTACTCAAAATTTTTAAGGATATTCCTTGACAATCTTATTGAGTTTATGTGTTCTTTATTGTTATCAATTTTGATTAACTTAACATATAGCAACTAAGTGATGAGTGTCATGTAGTAGGTTCAATTTGGTTCATGATATATACTCGTTTCATTTCAATTTATATGTGATGCACAATAATTTGATATAAAGTTTGAAACAGAAAAATTGAAACTTGTGGTTCAAAACAGGTCATAAATATTTGTGTCACTATGAATCATTTCACTAAGCGAAAATGAGAGTTTAAAATTAAATTATTTTAAAATACAAAAATATAATTCCATTCTGCATAGATAAAAAGAAAAATATATCATATAAGTTGCTTTAAGATGAATAATAATATAACACTTGTGTATTTTAGTTTTACATCCAATTAGTGATAGCCCCTTTAAGACCCAATTAGGTTGGATCCACACCAAAAATATCACTTTTGCTCATAAAATGATGTCTATAAAAAACGATCGTAGAGTATTAAGGGAACACTTATCAATTAATGTATTGAACTATTGACTCGAGAGTTATTTAAAAAAACTTCTCTACTCTATAAAAATAAGAATAAAATTTACGTATATTCTTCTTAATTTAATACTGGCATAAATCACATTCGAACACATTATCAAATGACCCCTTATGATTGAACTTGGTGCCAAATAAATATACAATATAGGGGTCAAATGTATCAATCCCTATAGTTAACTAGGGAAGTAAAAGCTCATTATATAATTCTCTTGATTGTGACAAAATTGACAAAAAGAAGTGTAAATTATGGGGACCAATCTAAACACAAAGAAAAATAGATAAGGTAGAAATGACAAGTAGTAGTATTTATTAAGGGTGTAGGGTGTTGGGGAGCTAAAATTCCATATAGTAAATGAGAACAGAATAGAACTGTGTGAATGTGAAATGTAAGATGTGAAAAAAAGAAGGCATTAATCCTTGTGCCACTCCCTTTTCACAGTACTTTTAGCTTAGGAAGAAAAAAATGGAGAGATAGATTATTCGGAATCTATATTGAAATCTCGATTAAATTTGGAGGATCTATTTGGAGGTGACGTTTTTAATATAATTCTCTCCATACACAAGGCTTGACTCGGAGTTGTTTGATTAAGGATGAAGCAGTCTCACCACTGCACCACAACTCATGTTGGTAAATAGAGAGATAGATAGTAATTCTTTTGTTTGTGATGTTGTTTGACTTGATACATAATTTTTTTTAAAAAAAATGAAGTTTTTAAAAATTATGATATGAAATAAGTAATAAATGATTGTATTACTATTAATTATTTCATTAAGAGTAAAATGAATATTTTATTATGTAATTGTTACTGAATATAAAAATATGTTTTTTAGCCGACTAAAACCTAAAACAGAAAATGTATACTTAGTTTTGGATATAATTCAAAAACAATTTTTTAAAAAATCGTATGATGAATTTTTATATTTGAAACTATGTAACACATTATATTTTGAATAAGAGTAAGAATTAAAAAAAAATAGAAATCAACGGTTTCTTCATTGACTGTAACACCATATATATTTTGAATAAAAATCACTTATTATAAATTGAAATGAGTTCTATTTTCTCAAATAGCGAGTAAGAAAATTTCAAATAAATAATTTGAAATGGGAAGAATACGTCACAATAATTAATCAGTACCTTTTTGTTTCATTTTACTTGATATAATATTCTTTTTAAAAAGGGAAAAAATTAAAATCTATAATTTAAAATAATTTTTAAATATTTATATGTTTATAAATTCAAAGTCAAAAATATTATTGACTTACACTCCTAACACCATAACATAAATTGAAATAAAAAAAACATACAAATAAAATAATTAATTAAAATAATAAGATAAATAAATAAAATTTAATTTTGGGGGTGTGGGGGTGGAGGGGGGTAGGTGCCGTGCGTGTGGGGGCAGAGATAATGTCGGGACAACCTTCTGGCCTAAGCAATTCGTATACATATCTAGTCAAGTCCCTTTCACCTTTTTTTCTTTTTTTTTTCAATTTTCGATATTTAGCGAGTTATATTTGAGTGAAGTTTTATTATACGTTTCGCTAAATATTTTGAAAAAATATTTGACTTTTTAAAAGAATATAATATGTATACACAATATCTAAAAGTTATTAAAAATATTTATAAGTTTATATTATCAGTATGTTTCGTGAAAAGTCATAACAACAAATACAATTAATATGAATTTGAAAAAAAAAATATCATTGATTTATATATAAAAAATTACTGTTTCGCATTTAATTGAAAGTAAATCCGAATAGTTAAAATGTATATTAACTGTATGAAGTTTGTACAATGAACTAGGACTGAAATTCAGTCCAAAATTGTAAATGTTAGGTGTTTTTATAAAATATAAAAATTTCTCAAATGCTAAAATTTGGCCTGAATACTAATTTTTCTAGTATTTGAGAACTTGATATATTTGTCAAATAGTGACAAGTTATATGATCAAACTATTTCCCAAATTTTTCATAAATATAGTTGGGAATATTGGAGCCAAACAACACTTTGTTTGGATATACGATTTCATCTCGTGATTTCAAATAATGGAATGAGATCTCAATTCTCCAAAAAATTTAATTTGAGAATGTCATATCATTATTTTACAGAGTATGAACATGGTCGTGTAGTTACTGATAAGCTTTTACTTATTTGGTAAGATTGTATAAAAATAATTGGAATAATTTTGATAATTTCACAATTTAGGAAAAAATTATATTTATGAGCAAAAAATACAATTTAAAAATCTAAATTGTATGTCCCAACAAAACTTCTAACTTCATCTCACATAATTTCAAATTTATATTAAAATTCAATTACTCAAATTTATATTTATATCTGATAAATTTATTTATAACAACAACATTTCAAATATAATTTTCTTACTTCTCAAAAGTTTCATGAAAGAATCCTCATTTTTTCAATCACAATTTATATTGATGTTGCTTTCACTTTAATTAATATTACAACAAAAATAGTTTGGAGTTATTCTTGATACAAGGAATAATAATAATAACAATTTTTTATGTCCAAATATACATTTTTTTTTGTTTTCCATTCGATTTTCGAAATCCACATTAAAACTCCGATTAAATTCAGATCGTGCACTACAGGACCCATTTAGGAATGGCGCTCCCAACAATATTTTCTCCATACTCAAGACTCGAACTCGAGACCTCTGATTGCATCAAACCCCACATTGGTAAATATACAATTAATTTTAATGGAGGAATAGCTATCTTCTTGACAAAATCTAACAATACCTAAAGGTTTCTAGAGGTAAATAGAGAGGAGAAAAAAAACAGCAATGATCTGAACATCATGTGATACATGATTAATTCTAGCAATTAATGTCACCTATACAACCTATATATATAGATTATGAATTTGAGTCCTAAAAATAATTAATGATTTCTTTATTTATTTTATTTTTATTTGGTTTAACTTTTAGAAAGTAAGAAGAATTTTTAAATTTTAGGGTTTTAAATTAAAGATATATAATTATTCAATGAAATCCCACTATGTAAGATTTGAAAAGGGTAGAGTGTATGCAGATTTTATCTTTAAGATTGTTTTCGAAAAACCCCGTGGGCACAAGCGCATCAAACTCAAGTAAAAAAAAGAAGAAAAACAATGAAAAAAGCATAGCAGTATTAATTGTTAAGTCTACGAAAAATAACAATAACAACAGTGATAATCTAAATACAATAAATAACATATGACCAAAACTAGTTAGTACTACGACAAACACTAACAAGCCTAAACCTACAAAACAAGAAAGCATGCAACCCAAGGGCAGAGCCAACATACATTATTCAGGGGTTCATCCGAACCCCACACGACGGAAAATATTAATGTTTATACATAGTTAATTTTTTATACATATATGTAGTAAATGTTGAACACCCTTCGATTAGTTCATGTGTTTATTTCTTCAGATTTTGAACTTCTTGTTACAAAACGTAGCTATGCCACTGATGCTACCCCTACCAACCTTTTACTAATACGCGGCCTCCTCTTCTTCATATCTAGAGTTCCTCAATAATATAAAGTTGCATAATGTCCTATCTAATCACCTCTTCCGATATTATTTTAATCTTATAGTGATAAATATGTCATATAAAAAGTTAGAATTAAAAAATTACAAAAAACTAAAAAAATAAAAAATAAAGAAACAAATTAAAACAAAGAAAGTAACATTTATTTTAAAATAAATATCTACATGCATCATCACATGCTATTTGAAATGCGATCCTTCTTGAAATTTTACTAACTCGAAATATTTTATGCAAAGATCCGCTCTTTTGTTTTCAGAGGGAAGAAAAAAGTGATATAAATATTTCAGAGAATCCTTTTGTGAAAATCGAGTTATTAACGGAAAAGGCAAAAAGTAGTCTGTAAAAATAAAAAAAAAAGTACTACTTTTAATAGGCCCCTATATAGACATATATGAATTTTATTTAAAGCCTGCATTTTTTTTGAACAAGAAAAAATATTTGCTGTCTTTCTGAAGAAGAGAATGACCATGAAAAGACATGTCAGAAATTGAATTATATAAGTTTTGTATTTTAATAGTTTAAATTTTTTATTAGATTTTATTAATAATAACTTATATATATAATTTAAAATAAATATAAAAATATAAATTTTTTTTTTTATTGAATTCAATCGAACATGTGAACAAAACTCTAGCTTGGTCTTTACTTGTAATGTAGTAGTACGATTATTATGCATATTATAGGAATTGACATGGTAGACGAACGAGATTGATATGGATTGTAATGGGATGATTATGATTTTCATATTTTATAGTCACAAATTTTGAGTTTAAACTTCTGAAAATGAATTGAAATTACTCTATTCGTTTCAATTATTTTTGACAAACATTCTTTTAGTCAGATAAAAAAAAAAGACATATTTTTATATTTTGTAATAGTTTAACTTTAAAATATTTATTTTATCTTTGAGAAAATAATTTGTATTCATAATAATATATGACTTATTTTAGATCTCAAATTTCAAAATATTTTCTTTTTTAAATTTCATGTCAAGTCAGATAACATCATATAAATCGAGACGGAAGGAGCATGCTTAACAAATTCTCAACCAATAGAATTTGAATAGTTTATATGGTAGCATAGATGAATATAATTTCTACATCAAAAATTATGGTGAAGTGATAATTAACTCCTTGAAAAATCGCTCAAGGTAATAAAAATATTTTACAATGACCCACTTTCTTATACCTTTGTAATTCATGAATGCAGGTTCTTGAAGAAAAGACTCGAAATAATTGTAAGTTGCGAAACATAATTGCAGATTTTCTAGCAAAGGAAGATCGAGGAGTACATTTTTTTTAAGAATAGAATCGTAATTTTGATAGTTCCTCTTATATTTGCTAATGAAGTAATATGAACACACATCTTAAAAAAGGTACTTTTGAGCGTCAAAATTCAAATTTTGACCAATAATAATAATAATCAAGTTACATATTTTATTTAGTTTTCGAATTTATTTAATCTATTCTTTGATAGCCACTATTGAGAAAAACAATTTGAACACACAAAACCAATAGTTATAAATTAACCAAAGTTTTAATAAATGTTGTGATGTATCAATCACCATATTATTCCAACTGATAAAAACAGATGGATGTGAAAGTGATAGTCTCATATCATTGAAGAACTTAGAGATAATGTCCAATTGTATCTTTCTTTTGACCAATGGGTCTTCAAACATATTCAATGACCTTTTTTTTTCACCTGATATTCGATATTCATTTTATGCCTCAATTTATTTGGAGGCGCGCATTAAAATTGTACAAGGTACCTTATTTTGGAGATACCCATTTAACCTATAGCAAATTTTCTAATCTTTTTTCATATCTACACCACTTATGAAATAAGACATATTATATACCTGAAGTTTCATATGGTTGAAATTCAAACAAAAATATCTGAATTCAAGCCATATGAAATTCCAAACACTACATGTCTGAAGTTGTTTTGAAGCACTACTTGTATAACATAAATGATAGTTTCAAAATCGAGTATATATACACTTTATCAATTTGCATCGCATAATGCACATTAAAGGAAAAAACGTCCCCTACCATGATTGTTACATTCCTAAGATTCGAACCTGGACATGTATCAAGGTCGTAAAATCTTATCCATCATGATTTTCCTTACATTTATTTTTGAATAATAAATATCCTTTATTATCTTGGACCATAATGTAAGGGTACTTATTTAATTTTCCTATATGTACATATTTGATTTTATTGCAAGGCCATGGCTTTACACAAATGCATCATTTTGATCCAACATTAATTAAAAAGGTAACATTCCAACCAAGAATAACACAATTTATTCTAAGAACTTAACAACATCACATTATCTTTAGCCTATCTTATTTTTTCGACATTACAAGTTTCACATTGTAAAAAAACTTACCCGGGTAAATATCTCGAGTAACCTGATAATGCTTTTTACAATGACGGCATATATAACTTAAACTTGTGGTCAGGTTCTCCCTGCATAATGAACTTCTAGCTTAAGATAAACAGTTGAGCATCACCAGATAATGAAAATACCAGCGAAGGATAGGCGCTTAGTAAAGCTTAAAGTATTATTATGGATAGCAAATAATCAGGACAGTCATCTACTACTGTCTTTGCAAGAAAAATCTGTTACTACAAACTATAATTACTAACCGGTCTACATGTAGGGTTGATAAGCTGTTGGCGTTCCACTACCTGCATAATTGCCATAAGAACTTGCATTAATTCTCTCATCTGCTGTTGGCAATATGCCGCCTGAATAACTTGCATAACTGGATGATAGGGGAGCAGCTGTATAAGAACTTGCAGCGATTCCCTCGTCAGCTGGATAATAATATGATCTCTGCTCGTAGGATTGCTGGGGATATGTGGCTTGACTTGGAGGTTGATAATCATAAGATGTACTGAGATAAGCGTACTTATCGAGCAATCCTGCATGAGGTGCTCTCTCAACAAGAACAGAGGGGACAAGTCTGCTTGGGTTATTAGCAGCTGCTCTCTCAATTAAAACAGATTGGGGCTGTATGCTAAGAACGTTAGGATGTCTGATAGATCCATGCGTTCCCCCAGTTACTCGAGGTCTCTTGAAATGCTGGTGTTTACCTGATCCAGAAGGTCTTTTCTTATCATTAGACCGGTCTTTGTCGTTAGAAATGGCTTTCTCCAACTGAGCAACCCTTCTCAGCAGTGGATCAAGTGGATATTCTGCTTCAAGCTTGTAATCTCGAATACATTGTACTATTGCCTTTACAGCTGCAAGTTCCTGAGTGTTTGCACTATATTCTGTAAGCAAGTTTGCAAAATAAGAGATAAAATTGCCTCCCTCCCCCTTTTTGCTTTTTGCCTCTATTTTTGCTTCTGATTCACAAATTACAAGTAACAACTTGGACATGGTGATATTTTATTGTTGAACCTCAGAAAGAATTCTTATTCACAAGTTCACAAAATAAGAGATAAAGTGGGCGACACGAAGGCACCAAAATATAGTTTTCTTTACATGATGTGCAGTATGAATGCTATGATAAGAATAGAGGAAAAGAGGCCAATAATCTAAAGCCAGTGTTGTTTATAAGCAGTACGATTTTTATCATACTACCTAGGACGGTGACAGAGGCAATCCTGAGTTAGGAGTTAGAAGAAGATAGGGAGAAAAAAGAAAGTTTGCCTAGGGGTAGAGGGGCAGATCCATCATGCTTCGAACTGTACACCACTCGTCCTTGCAGATTATTTGATTATCAACAAAAAAGGAAGTCTGCTTAAGAACAACTCTACATATTTTTTGAATAATTTGGCATTAAAGAAATAGGAAACTGTTCCGAAGCAATGAAATCAATGTAACAACTATGTAAAAGTCGTCTTTTGTATTCCTGAACTTTTTTTGGAGCAAGGAGAAAATATCTCTTTGTATAGATTATTTGGCCAGCATAATAGATGTATTTTGATACTATTTAGATATTTTTAGACACAGATTTCAGTGTTTTATTTCATGAAATTTCCATTGATTAACCAAAGATTATGAAAGGTCATATACATCATGTTCATGGTCACTTAAGGTCATCACTCTCAATAATAGATTACTTTTTTGTATTCTAAGGGCAACAATAGCCTTGAGTATGCATATTCCATATCCATATAATAAAACACAGGAGGATTAATACTTGTAATAATCAATGACTCCATCTACATATATCATTGATCATTGGAAGTTAACTGTGCATGCATGCAACTCTATTGACAGACATTTATGCTACCAAACGGTCAAATTTAACAAATGCACAACAACCAAGGGACTAATGTGGCTAGCAGTACCTCTGCATTCCCCGAGTTACCTCCCTTCCCTTGTGCATTTCGTCTCAAGTCCTTCAAATAGCCTTTCAGGAGAGGAACAAGGGGAAATCTTTCAGTCAGCTCGAAAGAATGAATAAAACGAGCAGCATCGATTTGCTTCTCACTATGAATCAATGCTTCAATGACACCTGCAAAGAAATAATAATATTATTAAACACCATAAACGGTTGCATACATTTCTAATGAAGTAAGATGGTTGCATCATTTTTGAGAAGCAGCAGCTATTAGATGCTTCATTAGAACAATTCCTCGCAGAGTATACTATAAAGGTCCAAGATCATCCGGTGAAAAGAGCATCTCAAAAGAAATGATCTGTCCCCAGATTGCATCAGGTCAGTTAAAAAAACCAACCTGGCATTTTGTGTGCTAAGCCAAGAGAACGGCAGAGCTCAGGTCCCTGCCTATTGTGAGCCACTGCAAGAACAAGCTTGCAGAGCTCTTCTTCATCAAACTCTGAAGCAATCCTAAAAGTTGCAAGGAGCTGCAAAAATGCCTCAGTTTCCAATGAAGCTTGATTGGCAGCATCAGTTCCTGCAGTAGCCAACTTAGGCTTCCATTCATCAGCAATGGCCTTGGCTTGCTGCTTAATTTCAGGGTACAGAAGGTGATCAGCACCTGGTTTAGCCTTTGCCAACAAGGAGGCTATGGCTTCCATACAAACAAGGCAGGCTTGGCGCAAGCTATGGATAGCATTTTTGCCTTTCCCATCTTGAGAGTTAGATTCATCATTAGAGTAGAAGAACTCAAGTGAAGCCAGTACCAAATGGCCTGGTTCAGTTGCACCATCAAGGGCAACAGAGAGTTCCTCAGAAATTGAGGTCATTTTCTTTTTACTCTCTATAATATAATGCAGAAGCCCTTTTGCATCCATCTGCTCACATAATTGTGTCAGTTCTGGTCGAGGTTCGACCTTGCCAGAAGCACCATCAGCATTTTCAGCAGCACTGCCAGAGGATTTTACCTCTGAGCCAATATGAAGTGCATTTGTTATACCAAGAGAGCTGCTTACCTCAATGTCTTTGCTGTCCTCTGCATCTGTATGCTCGAGAGATTCCACTTGATGATCTCCCCGTGCTGCAGCAATTGCAGACACTGCAGCATCTTTAAGTTCTTGCAAGTGATCCCACAACTTCTGTTCCCTAGCAGCAATATCTGCCTCTCGTGAAGCAATCAGCAGATGAGCATCAGATTCTTGTTCCTTAAAGGCCTTCTCTCTAATTTCCAGTTCCAAGGATTTTTTCACTACTGCAGCCTCCAGATCCCGGAAGTGTCCTACAATATCCTTGATTAAATCCTTATCTATGGAGGCATTTTCATGAGATTCAAGATCATTTAATGCCTTCCCCAATTGTTCAACAAGGGATGGTACGTTACTGATCATCATTTGAAGATCCGTTTCAGCCATGGTCACTCAAATATCTGCAATATCAGGAGATCACAGAGTGCATTAAAGAAATGAATCAAAACTCAGTATACAATAAAACATCTCCTCAAGATCTGGGCACCATCATGCAAACTCCCCACCCCAATCCCAAGAAGAACAAAAGGAAAGAATCCTCATCATGCAACCAAAATAGAGAAAAGAAATAATGGCTGAAGTATCATTAGGCTATATTGCTCAGACACTCAAAAAATGACGTTACACCTCTGTTGGATTCTCAAAAATGCACTACTTTTGGAGGACCTGACACATAATAGGCGATATACTCGAATTACTAGAACAAAATAGTCATTAGGCCCTTTTTGGCATGTGCAATAGCAATAGTACGCGAATTAAGATGATATTTATTATACACCATGAAGTGAAGTGAAATCCTAGATTCTTACAGTGTAAAGAATATATTTAAGAACCCACACATAATTTACCATTTCCATCGGGTGAACAAGTTGGAAGCCTGGTGATATTTGGTTGGGGGGGGGGGGGGGGGGGGGTTGCCGCCTGCCTTGTGCCTAGGAATTCCTAGAATCTTTCAGGAAAACCATAGCATGTGACCTACTTCAGTGCTTTTCATTTCATTCAGTAAAACATAAGAGGCATTGCATACCAGAGTTAATGGATGTGTCCATTCCATTGAGATATAGGAGTAATTAATAATTGTATATATTTTATAGCCTTTTACTTTCACTTTCTCTTCATTCTTTAAATACACACATGCACGAACGTATGTATGATTTCTCTGTATTCATTTTATAGCCTTTTACTTTCACTTCCACTTCATTCTTTATACACGCGCAAGCGCGCACACCTGTATGATTTCTCTGTATACATTTCCCTCCAGTTGAATCTGTTTCATCCAAATACCAAATAATTTGTCTCACAAGGCAATTTAGACTTTCTCATCTCAAAAGTTCACTAAACCTCACATTTACACCTAAACTCAGTGGCAGATCCAGCATTTTAAGGTCCTGGTGCTCCCTTAACTACCAATCAAAAAATATAAGTACACAAATTTAACACTAGTCATAAAAAAGACAATCATATTTGAACACGATAGTGTAAAAAATCAATAAGAAAACTATAATAAATATTATCTTGGATAAAGCAAAAAGGAAAAGATTTTACATAAAAGTTTTTTAGGGCAGCGAGTGAAAGAGACAAAAGCACAATCAGCATAGGGAGAGTAAAATAAAAGAATGTCTAATATAATAACATATATCAGCTCATGGTACAGGGAGAAATCACTCAAGAGCCACACAAAATTAAAGGGGAAATCATTGTTTCTATTGAAAAATTGTACACTAAAACTGCTCAACGGAGGCCTACTTTTCAAGATGTCCAATGTCCAGTCATAACAGAGTAGGAAAAAGAAACATTACAAGCCAACTTTGAAGAGAGTGAAGTATTGAGATGTCTGAAGATGTGTGCAGTGGGTAAGGCACCTGGTCCTGATAGATTCACTATGAGATTCTTCAGCAAGTGTTGGGAAATTGTTAAACGAGACATAATGGATACTTTTCAAAAACTTCCAGGAACAAGAAGTTTTTGAGAAAAGTTTTTATGCAACATTCATTGTACTCATACCAAAGAAGAAAGGAGCAAAGGAGCTAAGGAATTTCAGACCTATAAGCTTGATAGGTAGCATGTACAAACTACTCTCCAAAGTACTGCCTGAGAGGCTGAAAGGGGTGATTTATAATTGGTTGATTCCCAACATGTGGCATTTATTAGAGGTAGACAGATCATGGATGTTGTGTGATTGCTAATGAAGCTATAGATTCCAGAAGAAACCTGGTATACTATGCAAGCTGGACATACAGAAAGCATATGATCATGTCAACGGGAGGTATCTACCGAAGATGTTGGAAAGAATGGGATTCGGCCAGAAAAGGTTGAGATGGATAAAGTATCGTATTTCAACTTTCAAGTTTTCCGTGCTTATTAATGGAGCCCCTGCAGGATTTTCAATACTCAAAGAGGTCTTAGGCAAGGTGACCCATTGTCACCTTTTTTGTTCTTAATCACTATGAAGGGGTTGAATAGTATGATCAAAACAACAAACAACAGAGCCTGGTTGAAAAAGTTTTGATGTTGCTAGAGAGGGTGGTGACAGTTTGGAGGTGACACACCTGCAGTAACAGGTGATACCCTAAGTTTTTGTGATGCTGAGGAACAACAAATGAAATATTTGAGGGTTATACACTTATAATGATTCTGTTTGAAGGAATGTCTGGACTACATATCAACGGAAGGAAGAGCTTATAGTGTATTTAATCAATGAAATCATTAATATGAACTGCCTAGCAGCAATCCTTTGTGGGGAAATTGGTACTCTACTTACTTGGGCATGCCTCTAGGTGGAGAATACAACTCTATTGATATATGGAATGGTGTGCTAGAGAAGTGTGAAAATAAATTGACTAGATGAAAAACTCAATATCCGTCATTCGGAGGCAACCTAACTCTCATTAATTCAATCCTAGATGCCTTGCCAACTTAATGATGACCTTGTTCCCAATACAACAAGAGTCATCAAGAGACTGGACAATATCAGGAGAAAGTTTCTATGGCATGGCAACAAGGAGAGGAAAGGCTTCCATCTAGTGAAGTGGCAAGGAGTGATAACTAGCAAGAAGGTAGGCGGTATGGGGATAAAGAACCTGAAGGTGCAAAGTAAAGCTCTCAGAATGGAATAGTTGTGGAAGTTTGCCAATGAAAATCATATGCTATGGAAAAGGGTAATAAGTGCAAAATATGAAGGTGAAGATATGTGGATGACCAAAGAAGTGATTATACCTTATGGAGTGAGTTTGTGGAGATCAATAAGAAACATGTGGGAGGAAGTTAAGAGTAATGCAAAGATCAAAGTTGTAATAGAAGTAAGACAAGATTTTGGAAAGATGAGTGACATGAAAAGGGAAACCTGGAATCCCTGACATATACAATATAGTTCTGGGACAACAAAATATTATAGCAGAGTTATGGACAAAACAGGGGTGGAGCTTTAATTTCAGAAGAGAATATAATGACTGGGAAATAGCAAGAGTGGCGAAATTTCTCAACACTGTGGAAGCTTTTAATGGGCTACAAACAGGGGAAGATGTTATGTGGTGGAAGGGAAATAGCAGAGGGGAATGTAAAGTTAACTCGGCCTACAAGTTGATGGACCAGACAACCCCACAAACACATAGTTGGCCATGGAAACAAATATGGAGAAGCAAAATACCTCATATAATCTCATGTTTCATATGGTTATTTGCCAAAGAAGTTGCTCTGACTCAAGATAACTTGAAGAAAAGAGGGATAACCTTATGCTCTAGTTGTTTTCTTTGTGGGGAGGCATTAGAGAAAGTGAGTCATCTATTCCTACACTGCAAGTATACCCAAATTTTATCCAATACTAAATATTTTTTCTTTTAAGGCAATTTAGATATTATCTAAAACTACCTATCATTCCATTTATGTCACTATTTACTGTTTCTAGCACTCCAAATTTTGTGGTAGTGATTGTTTCGCTTTTAGTCTACTACTTCATGCTTTCTTTAGCATTTTATCTTGGTTTTCTTCACTCCCATTGTTTCTAATTTCGAACTGCTTTACAATGCTTTTACTTACGTTGAGGGTCTATTGGAAACAACCTATTCTCTTTACCTTCTAGAATAAGGTCTGCGTACACACTACCCTCCCCATACCCCACTTTGTGTAATTACACGGGATATGTTGTTGTTTTTGTTTCCCTAACACAAACATACAATTCTATAACCAAAATATAAATTGATACTATTCCTTTTACCATTAAACCCAATACACATTTCTCCAAATATCATCAAATAACATGATATACATATAGATTACAACAAATTGAAAGAACATGCTTAAAATTATATCCATGGAAGCTTACAAACCCTAACTATTTCCCAATTTTCAGCACAATAGAGATATAAACAGCAAAAAAAAAAAAACGAAGATAACCAATTATATATCATGGAAAAATCATATAAAAAAAATGCAAATAGAAATTATACAGTCTGAAGGAACCTAACAGAGAAGAGGGCCAAATCCGGAAGGTCGCCGGAGCTCCGATTCGGAATTTCGGTGGTTACAAATTTCAGAAGAAGAAACGAACCGTCAGTGAATATAGAATTATCTGGTTTTCGAATTTGCACTAAAAGGTTTGGGCCTAAAATTTGATTATTAAAGCTTTATGGGCTAACAATAAGCCCATTATAGCTCAGTTGACTAGCCCAGTATGAATAAGCCTTTTAACATGGAGTTCATAGCTCTTCATATATAGACTTATGGCTGGCAACGGAACCGGAACCACCGGAACGGAACCGGTCACCACGGGCTGGAACTGGAACGGAACCAGGACGGACCGGAACCGGTAATTCCGGAAAAAATATGGCATACCCGTCCCGGACCGGTAACGGATCGGGACCGGACCGGAAACCGGGTCCCAACGGATATAATTTTTTTAAAAAAAATTATTAAAATTAAAAAATTAGGAACATTAATCAAATAATATTAAAACTTTTATAATTTTAAAGTTTTAAATACAAACTTTCAAACTTTAAAAGTATAGAAATTTAAATTTCACACTTTAAAAGTCTGAAAATTTAAATAATAAAATTCAAACTTTAAAACTATAAAAGTTTAAATTTCACACTTAAAAAGTTTGAAATTTAAATTCAAACTTTAAAACTATAAAAGTTTAAATTTCACCCTTTAAAAGTTTGAAAATTTAAATTCAAATTTCAAACTTTAAAACTATAAAAG